>JACCGJ010014594.1:0-26250 GCA_013407085.1 Atriophallophorus winterbourni
GATACGGTCTTTCACCACAGTTTTCTCTGTCTTCAACCAGCGAGAGCATAGTTCACCATCTTTCGGGTCTCTTCATGTACGCTCATACTCCTCTCAGACTGGGTAATCTCTAACAATTGTTATAGGACAAACCAATAATGCGCCTACCGCTCGTGGCTTAGTAGTCCAGCGCATGAGAAACGACATGATCTCACCTCAGTCTGGACAAGCCCAACGTTTACTTTCACTGCGCCTTTGGGTTTCGTAACGCCCAGTGTCTCGCGCACATGTTACTCTCCTTGATCCGTGTTTCAAGACGGGTCAGGTGGATAGTGTACCACTACACCACAGGCTATCGGCTTAGAAATCGTGCCACACACACAACCGTCAAGTGAACAAACCAGGGACATCATCAGGCCTGCATTCACAGGCTACAAATTAACCAGATCCCGGGCTAATCAGCCAACTTAGCACGCGTACACACACTAAGCCTCGCAGTCTCAGACATACTGCACAGAACTGTCAAGGTCAGCTGATTAAACTCGAAGACGAGCAAAAGCTGACCAACGAGCTACCCGCCATCCCGATCAAGCAGAGACGATACAAAACCGGTTTAACCAAGAAAATAGAACTACAGCAGTGCCGGTCGTGTTGACCACTCTGCAAAAATGCACTGTCGAGCCGGCCAATGCACTAAGCAAAGAGCCGCACAGCATAAAATTTTACTAATTCTTTCATAACTTAAGCACATAGTTGTTGAAAAACAACTTGAATTCACATTCGTTTTAAATCATCATGTGTATCTAACTACAGTACATGACTACATGTTCTTTTAATACATAATATGGGCGAATATTTGATATCATGTGGTAATTATTAGCTACACTGTTTCAAGGCTCACTGAACCTGATCTTACTGTCTCCACCTGACGACGGCAAACAGCCA
Organism: Atriophallophorus winterbourni; assembly: GCA_013407085.1. NCBI lineage: Eukaryota > Metazoa > Platyhelminthes > Trematoda > Plagiorchiida > Microphallidae > Atriophallophorus > Atriophallophorus winterbourni. Next base: position 925 of record JACCGJ010014594.1, read on the forward strand.
GAATCCAGTAGTGGTGTGTAAGTGATGGGGATGTGAGCAACACATTATATTAGCTACATCCTTTTTACCATAAATTCTTGAATTTTGAACCAGAGTAGTCACCTCAAAATACATTTGGAGTAACTATTATGGGATCACCTTGAATATATTTCCACTTGTTTCTTTGTTACACTGGCCACTTATACCATTTTCATTTCATAGACAAAGATTGTATGTTAGCAACCATAGTGGGGCCACTTGAACCTATTTTTAAAATGCATTCTAGCTTTTAAGTTTCTCAGCCTTGCTTCCGTTTCAATACCCACTTCCTAAAATTAGCACTGTATTTATGTATGTATGTATGTATGAAAGCACAGGCAAAGTGCCGCACAGTCAGAGACTGTACGTGGGCTAAGATACTGTCAGGTTGCCCAGGCCTAGACAGATATATGAAAGAAAAATATAATAGAAAATTAGCACTGCTGAGCAGATGTCCACGTCACGAAACCGCTGGTGGAGTAGAAGTGCAAAGTTTATCCAAGTCAGCGAAGCTCTTCTTCTGTATATCCTTGTATTCGACGTTCCAGAAAATACATTGGCCACATCTTTTTACGAATGAGTACGATCGTAGACAATAGTCATTTTTCCGATACTATCGGTTCCCAAAATTATGTAGTGGTCTACACATGCAGATTACCATAATACTGAACTATCACGGAAAAGGCTCAAATTAGATTGTGCAATCCTAAAGAGGGTGCTGAGGTCAAATATCAGCTTTCCATAGCAAAATCATCCGAGACTTGCATAAAGTTCCCGTCGAAAATGCCTCAAAATGTTTCAAATAACGACAAAGGTCCGACGTTGGCAGCATCGGACAAATAAATAATGTTACTGACTCAGCAATAGAAGAGAATATGCATAGCTCAGAATGGGGATGTTGTTCAGATGGTGTTCGCCGAGCTTGTGTAGTTGTCGTTTGAAGTTTCGTCATCAAACTAAATGACATCAGCAAAAGTTCTTACGAAGTGACGCAAAATTGGTTGTTGTTGGCCTCCTTCGGTCGATGTCGACCATGGATGTACATCACAAACGCTTGTATGTTCAGGTTTTGCAGCTTTATGAGTGACTAAACAGTCCGATTCGGGAGGAACAATCTCTCCCGCAGCGCTGGCAACGAAAGTCAGAACTCGGTTGTATTGCGTCAGTTGCACGTCGGCGGCGTGGTCTGCGTTCAGCCGCCAAGAGCTGTATCTGCTCCTCCCCAACATGCAGACGACGCTTTACACAGTGCCTCCAATGTGAGCGGTCAAGAGCAAGTTCTTCCCAACTCGCCGGGTCAATGCCAAGAGCTTTCATATCTCTTTTGCAAACGTCTTTGTACCGCCAGTGCGGTCTGCCCAATGGTCGACTTCCTAATTGCAACTCACCATAGAGTAGATCTTTCGGAATACGACCATTTTCCATTCTATAGACATGACCAAGCCACCGCAGGCGGCGCTGACGTAATAGGGTGAACATGCTCTGTAGACCAGCTTTTGAAAGCACTTCAGCGTTAGTCACTCTGTCCATCCACGATATGTTCAAGATACGACGGATGCTTCGTAGATGGAAAGCATTCAGCTTCCGTTCGTGTCTTGCGTGGGTGGTCCAGGTTTCACTGCCGTACAGTAAAGCATTTAGTACGCACGCGCTGTACACCATCATCTTCGTATTTACAGTCAGCTTGCGGTTACCCCAAACACGAAATTTCAAACGGGACAGAATGACAGCTGCTTTGCCAATCCGCTTATCAATCTCCGTGTCTAGCGAGAGGTTATCCGCAATGGTTGAACCAAGGTATGTGAAATGATGTATTGATTCGAGCTGACAATTTCCAACAGTTATGATGGGAGGCGATACAGTCCCTTCCCTTTGGTCTTGCTCATGCTGATTGCTAGACCAAAGTCTTTGCATGCCGACGAAAAACAGTCCATTAGAGACTGAAGGTGCTCTTGGGAGTGAGCAATAAAGGCTGCATCGTCGGCAAACAGCAGGACTCAAAATTGGTATTCGTTGGTTTTTTATAAAGTTCGTCTGTCCGTTGCCATCACTCCCGTTGGTTGGTGGAATTCATGTATTGCATTCTTGTCCATCGAGTTTTCATTGGTCCATAGGTGTGTAGCCAATTAAAGGTGCTAGTTAATTGATGTCTTTGTTGAGTTCCACGTTTCGATGAATTCTCGCGCTCGTCGGTTGTTTTCTTTGGCTAAAATCGTCGCGTTGTCCCAATGGAATTAGTGTCCGAATTGAGAGACGTATTTTGAAATCAATGACCTCGGGTCGTGCCTACGTGTAGTCTTGTGCTTAGCTTGCGGCCGGTTTTTCCGATATAGTTCTTCTCACAACCCCTGCACGTAATCTTGTAAACAATATTAGATTTTAAATCACTTCGAAAGAACTTCTGCTGATGATGTCATCTAGCTTGATGACGAAACGTCCAACAACAACTATACAAGCTCGGCGAACACCATCTGAACAACATCCTCATCATGAGCTACACCTATTCTCCTTGCTGAACAGTTCGCTTAAGAACGTCAGACGCTTGGAAAGCTTTAGCGGAAGAACAGGTGCAACTTATGAACAGCTATTTTTCATGCATGAGGGCCAACACAGGAATCTAACTCCAAAATCTTTACAACGACGACCACCGATTAACTATTTCCGTGCACGGCAACTAATAGAACGACAAAATTGGCAGTGGCTACAATTCATGATTGTTGACGCACACAAACGACTCAACAAATATTCCAACGTTATCCGGAACGAAAAGCGAATATGCGAAAACCGATTTGGACCTGAACTAACACAACATCTAGCCGACGCCATCGCGATAACGACCCGAAAAAACAAGCTAACCAAACGGCGTGACCTGGAAAACAAATTCCGAATTTTTACACCCCACCAAGATATCACCAGCGACGAACCTTGTCAAGAACCTGTCCGACAGACCCCTGACAGAGAACGAACAACGAATTCTCGCACGTGGCCTCAACTTCAATTTAAAAGAAGCCGATCATACTGAATTCATAGCTAATTTGGAGTCAATACTGAAATCTCACACTTTGACAGAAGACGCACAAGAAGTCCGCCAACGAATTGTACCTGCGCTCACCAGGAACTTGGAACATAACACACTCATTAAACAGGAAACCAAAGCTTTGAACAGATTGAAACAAGACCGACAAAGGAAGAACGATCGTGATAATGAACAAGGCAGATTATATCGAGAAGGCTGAACAGCTACTTCAGGATACAACAAAATACAGACAAATGAACGAAGACCTAACTAAACGACTTGAAAACAAAATCAACGCAACTTTGAAGAAATTGATGTTTATGGGACAACTGAATGGAATGGAACAAACAAGAATGAAGCCAGAAGACTCAACCATACCGAGATTCTACGGATTACCCTAAATACACAAAGAGAATATTCCATTACGCCCGATAGTTTCTTACCAAGTGGACCGAATTACAAGTTATCGAAAGAATTACGAAGAAGACCGTTATATCTGGTTACAGACTCGGAACACGCCGTCAACTCTGCAGAACAATTTCTCCAGAAATGGAAGAATGTGAAGATCGATGAAGATGAAATAATGGTTTCTTTCGACGTAATGGCGTTATTCACATCAATCTATCAAACACTCGCAAAGCAAATCGTATCATCGTTGCTCCACGAATAAGGAACTGACCAGAACGGAAATCGATTAACACGAGATAGTTTGATGGAATTGATCGAACTGTGCCTTCAAACACACTTCAAGTTCAATGGTAAAATCTACGAGCAGATTCGAGGAACACCAATGGGATCACCGATTTCCAACCTAATTGCCGAAGCAGTTATGCAACGTTAGGAACGGATCGCTCTACCGATATTACGGCCAAAGCTATGGACCTGCTATGTGGACGACACATTTGTTATCATAAAAAGAACTGAACTGGACGAATCGCATCGACTACTGAATTGTGAATTCAGTCTAATCCAATTCACCAGAGAAACTGAAGTTGACGGCTGCTTGGCATTCCTGGACGTTCAAGTGTGACGAACAAGCGAAGGAAATTTGGCGACCATTGTCTACAGGAAGAATATGCACACTGATCAAACCTTGAACTTCCACAACAAGCATCCTACCAGCCATAAACGCGGCTGCGATAGAACCCTATTCAAAAGAGCAGCAACACATTACAGCACACAGGAACTGAGAAGACAAGAAGAAGAATACCTGTTCAAAGTGTTCCAGAAGAATGGATACCCAAGAAGCTTCGTACTACGCAACAAGTTCAACCGTATTCAACAAAGAAACGATGATGAAAACAGAGTTAGACGCGCTCTCCCGTATGTGCAGAATATATCAGAAATCGCAGCTCGGATCCTTCGGCCATTTCGAATAGAGGTCGCGCACAAACCCATGTCAACATTACACAATCACATCACACAATCAAATATTGTCTACAAGATTACGTGCAGAGATTGCGAGAAGAACTATATCGGAAAAACCGGCCACAAGCTAAGCACAAGACTACACGAACACCGGTTAGCTGTACGAAGGCACGACCCAAGGTCATTGATTTCAATACACGTTGATCAATTCGGATACCAATTCGTGAAGATTTTAGCCAAAGAAAACAACCGACGAGCGCGAGAATTAATCGAAACGTGGAACTCAACAAAGACATCAATTAACTAGCACCTTTAATTGGCTACACACCTATGGACCAATGAAAACTCGATGGACAAGAATGCAATACATGAATTCCACCAACCAACGGGAGTGATGGCAACGGACAGACGGACCTTATAAAAAAACAATGAATACCAATTTTAAGTCACTTCGAAAGACGTTCTGCTAATGATGCCATCTAGCTTGATGACAAAACTTCCAACGACAACTATACAACCTCGGCGAACACCATCTAAACAAATCTTACTGACTCATCGTTACATGCAAAAAGCTCAATAAATTAGGGTATCCTTCTGGCCGGATGCACGTTGTTTCAACTGGAAAGCAGATATCATAACAGAAGTTCAAGTAATTTGAGATGACATCACATTCTTGTGAGATGCTACTATCGGATAAGACCGGAAAGTCGCTTAACGTTATCGCTCATTGCAGTACTCAGCAATAGCTTGCTGTGAAAGGGGTGGTTAGCCGGGCAGATAAATTAAATCCTCGAAAGCCTTAATATTTCTTCTATTGCATCTTCTCCTGAAGACCTTACGTTCTGTAAAACGACAGTGTCCTAAGCAGTTCTTTTCCATATCTTTCCGTTCAGAAATATTGATAGAATGTTTGTTTCATTCGATATGTAGACACGTCATTCAAGTGTGTCTGTCTTTGTCTCTTTTCAAGTTTCAGTGATCCTCATTTGTATAGGCTTTGTTTATGACATTTTTTTATGGCAGTTAGTAATTCGGCACTTGCTACCGCCTCGATTCTGTCCATGATAATAGTGTTTGAAGCTTCTTTTGACACAGCTTACTCTGCGTTGTTGTGGGTGATTAATGTTTAGAGTTTATACTGTGTGTTCTCTTACAGCGAAAACTCGTTGAAAATCCGCTCACGTTGGTCCTCCGCATGTTCCTTTCTACGACTTGTGGATAGCTATCCGGTTCAATCGTTTTACGCTATCGGATAAAAGCAAATAGTGACTTTTTGCAAGATCAATACACACAATTTAGATTAGTTGCATCCAACCTTGACACTTTAACCTTCACACGGTCAGTTTGGCAATACTTTTGACCACACGTTTTTAATTGTTAATTACTATTTATTTAAATCTTGGGGTTTCTATGAATTTGAATGTTTTCCGACCGTTCACATAGAAAATTTCTGTATTCGTTCTACTTTTTAGTTAAGTTTCATTTATAAAATTTATATTCTTTGCTAAATGGATCTTACAATTTGATATTCGAGTTCTGCGTTTTTGTTGTTTACAGTGTTTGCGATTTCTCCAAAATACATTTTTCAGTGGGTAACAAGAGGTGTCACTTGCAAGATCTGCTTTCGAAACCAAAATAGTTCTTTTTATTTCAACGTTATAACAATTCCATCAACTCGAAGATATTATTCGTGCATGCGAAGTTGATATTTGTGATGGTATTAAAAAAGAAAACTGTAACCAAATACGACAATGAATGAAAGAACGGTGTTATTGAAAAATACAATCGATGTATAAATGTCAGCATTCTTTCGTTATCGCTCAACAGTTTTCGACCACTCCAAGGTAAATAATGCTACAAAGAAGTAAAGTTGGCTGACAAATCTATAAGTTCTACTGTAGACAACGTAATTGCAAACGCTTAGAACTAAGTTGGCGAAGGCAAACCATAATCAAGTTTAGTGTAAAACAGTACGAAGTTTTTCTTGCAATTTTTACTAGCTAGATTCGTATTAAATGTTGATGATCACACCACTTCTGAACTATACGAAATTGCTCCAGCACATGAATTGTATGCTGATCATATACCCACTCCTTATGCTGGTTTTCATGCGATTGCTTCAACTCAAATAACGATGTCACGTTGCATGAGGTTGTAGTCACGCGGGTTTTGACCACCTTATAGCACATAGCAAGCTACTGTTTGGAAATTTTGGCAGTCCGGAACAGCCCATGGAATGCTTTTAAGAACACCAACATGCTAGTTGATATCTATATAGATATATATATATATATATATATTAAACTACTTGAAGATTACAGTACAATCACCAGTGCTTATTTTGCAGACGACGCGAAGATTTTGCGCAAGATATGCTCCACAGCTCACATGCAGATCCTGTTATGAGATATTGACATGATTCGTGTCTGGTCACAAAATAACAGAATGCAACTAATTACAACAAAATGCAGCCTAGTATCCCCTAAGAGTAAGTTCAACAAAGAATATTATATGAATCGAACTGTTCTCTGAGCCGTCTCCTTCGAAAAAGATTTGGGCGATATTATTCAGCCTAGCTTAGGAAAAATGCAATGCCGACTTGCTGCTAACAGAGCTAAAAGCCACTTGAGTCTACACAAAATAACCCTAAATTCGTCTGACACCAACCTAATATGTGAGATGATTTTATCCTACATCCGTCCACGTATCGGAAATGCCAATCATGGATGGGATCCTTGGTTGAAAAAAGATATGTAGCTATTAAAATCTCCACAGCGCAGAGCGACAAAGCTTGTCCTTGGACTTTCTAATCATCCATACAAAACGCGTCTCAGAATACTGAAACTGCATTTAGCCCAATACAGACGACGACGAGGAGCAGTAATCTTTATTGGACACTGCTCAATAAAATAAACCATCCACGCATCTCTCACATAAAACACAAATGTATGGTCGCCCGTTTAAGGCCTATTAACAGCATAGTAGTTAGAACTACCGTAAACACGCATTTTGTGTCCACAATGTGCAATTGTGGACCAGTTTAACAAAATTCGTACAATCTGGAACCAATGACAGTTTAAAGTAATCACTAGATGCCCATATAGAAAAGTATATATTTGCGTTTGATAATATTGCGTAAGAATATACTCTGGGGCTCTAAGCTGGTCATTGGACTCGAAAATACGTCCTTCGCCGGGCGACTCAGACGACTGGAGCTGAGGACACTTACACAAAGAAGAATGCGAGGTGATCTCATCTTCGCATACAAAATACTTAATACTCTTTCCCACCCCCTGGACATATTATTCCACCTACGAACTTCCAGCAACAGCCGTGGTCATGGTTGCAAGTTGGAAATACCACATTCCAAACGGAACTGCCGCGGGTATTTTTATTCGGTACGTGTGTGCTTTGTTTGGAATTCCCTACCTACTAAATTGGTAAGCTCAAAACTTGAGAGCTAATCCGAATTTTGACCCATTGATTTTTGATTATATTATATATATATATATATATAATATATCTATATGATCATATATATATATATATATATATAGATCGCTCCTCTCTCTCTCTCTCTTCTTCTCCTTTGTCCTTTCTCTCCCTTGTGTTCTTGCCCGTGACTTGCTCTTTCAACCATAAATCTTGAATCATATTCCGTTCGCTTACAAATCACAACCGGTTTCTGACTGTGCCGTCATCAGGTGGAGACAGTAAGACTAGGTTCCGTGAGCCTTGAAACAGTGGTATAATTGTTGTTGCGTTTAAGTGGAGGTGATGTGATCACCACAATATATTGGTCGTTTATAAGCACCTCGATCGCTTGGTCAGGAATCACTTTGTGATTCTGTGTTTGAACATCGCGGTTCTTTTTAAGATCCCTATCCAACAATGGTATACAAATATAAGTTTGTTTACCACTGTTTCAAATCTCACTGAACCTAACCTTACTGTCGCCACGGCAATGACGGCAAACAGTCAGAAACCGGTTGTGGTGTGTAAGTAAAGGGGATGTGAGTACCACAATATATAGACCGCCTCGAGCGCTTGCCCAGGAATCACTTTGTGTTTCTGTATTTGAACATCGTGGTCCTTTGTATGAACCCTATTGAACAGTGGCATACAACTTTGTTTTCCATAACAATATCTTTAATGATATTTTACCATCCAGCCTAATGTAAATTTTGGTTGGTCTTGTAAAGCATAGCGTTCTTACGCGCAGATCATCTAATAATAAAATCTCGACCATGCAGGTGCATCTCAAGCATAGGATGATTTTCCACTCGTTAAAACTTCGATTGACTGCAAACCGATTCGGTAGCGACTATACAAACCTGACGTTTTGGCTTGCATGCATTTCATCTCGTGTTTCTGGCCTTTGTTTACCGAAAATTTCCGGCACAATTTCGCTCACCTAAATTTATGTTGCTTGTACCCCAGGTTGCGCTGAGAGTGCACCTGCTTGCACGCCAAACAGCTGTGGCGTTACAATCGGACAAACCTTCATGGGAGAGTTTATCAATCCTCACATGACATTGTGCATCTCAGCTGGCTGCAATCCATCGACCCGGCTGGGAATTGGATCTATTGTTGCACTCACGTCACGACTGGTATCGAATAGCGATAGGCCGGCTTGTGTGGGGACACATCTGTGCAAGCATCTGTTGTCACCAGCCCCAATCGCGGACGTAGTTTCAATTCAGGTTAACATCGCCTCGAAGGAGCGTAATATATGCGTCTGTGTGCCGCGCATAGCGGGTATGTGGTTGTTTACGATCCGATAATGAGTATGTCGAAGGAGGATTAATTTCTACCTAGCTGACCGATTAGCTTACTTGCTAACACCTCTGTCATCAATCGAGACCATGTGTACAAAATCACATACGGGCAGAGACAGGGTTGTTTGCGTTCATATCAATGGGTCGGACAACAGGCAGGCAGGTAGGTGAAGTCAATATTTGTTTTGTAAACAAGCTTGCGTGTTTTCGTTTGGTCGTTCGGTTTGATTTACGGGCAGGTTTAGTAATTGGGAGAGGGAGAATTTTATGTGCACTGCTGGTTACGTATAGAAAATGAAAAAAGTTGTGTTAAATTGCAGGGGCAACGTTTTGTATGTGTTGCGGTTCAAGCATTTTATTGACCAGACATTACAGATTTTCTCTATTAACTTCAATGATACAACAAAAATCGAAAATGTCAAAATTCACAAGTCTCGTTTTAGTTGAATTCCTTGTATCTAGCTGCGAAGCTACTTATTTACTTTAAACGGAACATCAGCTTTTGATCGCAGCAGAAAAGCAAATTTTTAGTTTGGCTTCGTGCTGCATTTTTCCTGCCATTCAGATGTGCCTCACAGATGATAATTGCTTCTCAGGATCGGATTCGTTTCGTTGTTTCCTCTTGCGACCAAGGACAACATTATGAGTTTTCGTGTTTATTTAAAGTGCTAGTTTTTAAACATGCGATTCATCTCAATGTCCGTTTCACAGGATGCCCCTGCGATCCGAAGACGCTTCTCGCGTGCGTGCTTTGTTGACATTTTCCCGTAGTCATAAGAACTTCCCATCTGCTGTCAATCTGTTACGATTAGACAGCCAGAGTGCGTGTCCTGGTCAATTTGCGTTCGTTCAAATATACTGAGGCGTGCTTGAATGCAAGATATACCTGATGGTCGATCGACTGACAGGTCATCACTTGAGTGAAAGATTGTTCAGATGTTTTCGCGAAGGCTTTAGTGTGTCTCAGCATATGTGCAACCAACAGTCAAGCACCGACCATCAATCATGGTGCAGTTGTCGGTTTGCGATTCTTACGTTTGATAGAAAGCTCCTCAAAACCATTAGGTTTTTTACTTTTAATTAAAAGTTTGAAACATTAACATAGCTATATATATTGGTTGTGATGATTTTTTAAGGAGATGATGGTCCAGTTTCGTGTGAACTTTATAAACCACAGAATATGGCGTTGAAGGAATCAAAATTAATTATTTATGATAAATGATGACTATAATGTATTGTGGCGTTCACATCTACATCCCTTACACACCACTACCGGTTTTGGGCTATTTGCCGTCATCAAGTGGAGACAGTAAAATCAGGTTCACTTAGCCTTGATTATGATGCTTTGTTATTTATGCCAAATAGGCAAGTAACTGTGCAACACCAATATATAAATTAGTAAGTGAGTAATCGAATTTCAATCTGCTTTTCAGGTGTTTCGGAGTGGAGTAACCTCATTCTGTCGCTCGATGATCATAGCAAATCTGTTAGGCTTACGTGAGCCACGACAAGCTGGATTCGAAATGTTTCAGTAAATATTGGAACAGCAATTGCAACTCCAATGCGATAGAACGTTTAACCGTTAATACGTTTTCAACCACCGGAACGTGATATAGCGTTGTTACCGTAACATGTTTGATCGAGATTATCGATTGAGTTTACCTGGAATTTATTTCGAATAGCACGTTGAAAAGCAGAATCCCGGGAAAATCTTAGAAAGTTGACTGTGACATGAAACATTGTTCGATTCATGATTCCGTTATGTCTTGAACGGCATCTCAATGCTGCTGGTTTAATGAGTAGGTGATTGTCATGTGTAATTTTCCCAAAGCATATTAAATTATTACATGCAAGGTTATTAGTGTTATCTTTCATCCGATGTATCCTCCTCCTCATCAGATATCACGTTTTTGTGTACTGAAAGTGTTCACAGATTGTATCCGTTTTCGTGCACTAAAAATCCCATCTGCTTCTTGCTAGACCTAACTTTTCATTTTTATGTTTCCTCTAGAATCATATTTAGCGAGACTGAGTTAATTTACATAAAATTTCCTACCGTGCTGCTGATTTTACGATATGTTTCCGTTTGCACATCACCGCTAGCACGATGGCTCAGATGAAACTCAAATGACTCAAATGAAACTTTTTAATTCCCATTTTGGTATTGTTACTTGCGACCGCTCACCACGTATAAGCCTGGGTAAGTTTGAAACATGGTGCAAAGGTTTCGGCTCTTGTGATGTGGAACTTGTAACGCTTTGTTCTCCCCATTATTATAATCCATCACACACGCACACACACACAAATTTGGCCGTGGGCACAGCATGCGTTTCGATTCGTTCACCTAGCCATCTGTCGTTCATCACAACCACCCCGTCCATTCGTGGTTCGTGGCGATAATTAATCTGGCCCTAATAACAGACCTCAACTATTCTGCTCGAACGAGATTCGTGTTGTTGGCTGTCCAACCGGAAACGACATTGCGTTCGGGTTGGGATGTGCGTGGTCCCATTCGAACGGCTGTGTCTGGTCGAGTGCCTAATTGTGACCCGTGCGAAGGTCGTTGAAAGTGAAGACAAAGGAACTAGGGACGATAAGGGTATGAGTATGTTGAGAATTGAATACACACGATGGGGGTTTCAGACATTAGAATGCGATTTCCGTAAGGAACATGAAGTATTCGTTTTGTGAAGAAAAGTCGCGAATCAAAAATATGTAAATAATATATGTAAGTGTGATGGAAACGCGTGTAAATACGGATTTTTGTAACTGATAACTGTTCGTAACTTGTATTTCAAGGCAAAAACGTGTTTTGAACGATACCGTGATCGTGAACGAAAAAGCTCATTTGCATGCATTTCCATCACAATCACACACGACCAGTTTCGTGCTGTTTGCACTCATCAGGTAGGGACAGTAGGATAAGGATTCGCATGCGCTTGAAACAGTGGAAAGGGATAGTAAGGCATGTTTAACCCTGATACGCCTTATTTATTGCAATCCTTAACCGAAATGCTACTTCGATTCACCTCGTTTTGATGTTGATTTTAGACATTTTGTATCTAAAAAGCAGGCGTGTTGTCAAACGTGTTTTTCGTGGGAGGGATAATCTAATAAAACTCTAATAATGTTTGCGAATTACAATTTGAACCGAGTTCACAACAATCTTCAATTTCTATAATTTTAGATATCTACTTTCAAAATGTTCACTAAATCGCTTATGTCGTAACCTAGTTTCCTTCTGGATAAAAATAAGAATCAAGTGAAATGGTTGGCGTTGATAAGATATTCCGATAAGATTGAGATCTGTTACTGACTACTATAGATCTATGCATACATATGACTGAAAATATCGAGAGTATCCCTGAGATATGTACATGAAACAGACCTGAACACTGATGTCTCAAGCTTCCAAGTCTTTTCATTTCTTACTACCTGGTCACTCGGCTAATCAAACTACTATGCTCGAAAAGAATTAACAAAGAGAGAAAGAGAGAGAGAAAGAGTACATTACAGATCCGGCTACAAGTTTCAGCTGATAGAATTTACTCCGAATCTCAATGTGACTTCCGGAAGGGAAGATCAACCGTTGACATGATCTTCTTCCTGAGACAACTTCAAGAAAAGTGTCAGGAACAGCGCATGCCAGAACGGATTTACCCACGCATGCGAAGTGATGGCAAGCTTTTCAACCTGAACCGGTTGAGAGCACAAACCAAAGCACGGGATGTGCTAATCCGTGACCTGTTGTTTGCCGACGATGCAGCCTTTATTGCTCACTCTCAAGAGAACCTACAGTCGCTAATGGACTGTTTTTCGTCGGCATGCAAAGACTTTGGTCTAACAATCATCATGAGCAAGACCAAAGTCTTTGGTCAAGGGACTGTATCGCTTCCCATCATCACTGTTGGAAACTGTCAGCTTGAACCAGTACATCATTTCACATATCTTGGTTTAACCATTGCGGATAACCTCTCGCTAGACACGGAGATTGATAACCGGATTGGTAGAGCAGCTGTCATTTTGTTCAGATTGAACTCTTGTGTTTGGGGTAACCGCAAGCTGACTGTAAAGACAAAGATGATGGTATACAGCGCGTGCGTACTAAATGCTTTACTATACGGCAGTGAAACCTGGGCCACCCACGCAAGACACGAACGGAAGCTGAATGCTTTCCATCTACGAAGCATCCGTCGTATCTTGAACATATCGTGGATGGACAGAGTGACTAACGCTGAAGTGCTTTCAAAAGCTGGTCTACAAAGCATGTTCACCCTATTACCTCAGCGCCGCCTGCGGTGGCTTGGTTATGTCTATAGAATGAAAAATGGTCGTATTCCGAAAGATCTACTCTACGGTGAGTTGCAATTAGGAAGTCGACCATTGGGCAGACCGCACTTGCGGTACAAAGATGTTTGCAAAAGAGATATGAAAGCTCTTGACATTGACCCCGCAAGGTGGGAAGAACTTGCTCTTAACCGCTCACTTTGGAGGCATTGTGTAAAGCGTCGACTGCAAGCCGGGGAGCAGAAGCAGCTACGTCTTGGCGGAAACGCAGATCACGTCGCCGGCGTGCAATTGATGCAATACAACAGAGTTCTGCTTATCGTTGCACGCGCTGCGGGAGAGTTTGTTCCTCCCGAATCGGACTGTTTAGTCACTGAAATAGCTGTAAAACATGAAATTCATGCGAATGTGATGTACATCCATGGTCGACATCGACCGACGGAGGCCAACAACAAATAACGACTTTTCCAAGATCATCGATACCACATACGTGAACACCTTCGATACACAGAAAAAGATTCGACTACAAATGGTCATTGGAACGCGCCGACAGATCTATTTCAATGTAACCACTTAAACGACTGCTCATTCAATTCGTTCCAGCTCAGCTACATTTCAATTTCGCAGTTCAGAATGAAAGATTCACCTTTGATTACATGTCATTGCAAGCGCTTTTGTGTTTTGAATGTGAATAATGATATTAAGCAAACTCAACTTAATACGATTGATGTTCCTGTTCATTGGAAAACAGAATAGAACAAATGATGTGAGAGCAATTTTATCGGCATCCACTTCTTTAGGTATTGTTTTTTTAATCAACCGTCTGATATCTCATCAAGCCCATCGTTTTTTAACGCGCAAGTTTTGGTTTGTTTTACAGGCATAAAATTTCAACCTCACTAACAGTTTCCACGGCATTGACAAGCGTGATGTGGTAAATCTTTCATTGAGTTATTGATCTGATCGGTTCCGTGGTAAGTCGCTCTACGGACGGAACCCTTACATTAGATTTAGGAAACATACCCGTATAACAGTAAACTGAAGCCCACGCGGAGTATGTGTGGGAAAACCAGGTGGGTAACTGGATTTGGATTTAACTGTGGGGCAATTCAATTTCCTGTGACTGGAAAACGTAGTATTAAAAAATAAAAGCAAATTATACAAGTTGCGCTTGTAAGCAACTGTGGGACAAGGTTGGCACGATCAACCTGTTCAATCAAATGTGCCAATACACTCGCTCATCAGTAGATGGAATAAAACCCATAAACATAAAAAATTCTCATTTGCATACATTTCTATCACACACACAACACGACCAATTTCGTGCTGTTTGCAATTATCAGGTAGGGAAGGTGCAATCAGGATCTGCACGATACAGGGTCTTACACCATCTACATGCGCATGGGCATCTGTGATTGAACAGTTTGATCGTGCCAACCTTATCCAACAATGACTTACAAGTGCAACTTGTTTTACATTCTTCCACAATTTCAAACGCATGCGGATCCTGGTCGTACTATCCCTACGTGATGAGTACAAACAGCAAGAAACCGGTCGTGGGGTGTGTGATTGAAATGCAAGCAAATGATCAGAAAAGCCAATTACCTCAATCAATCATTTATTTGAAAATTAATGATTTAAACAGTAATTTGACTTCAACTTTGTTTCGTTATTAAGGCCAAGTTAGACTTTTATTAATAGTCGAACACTAAGTGTGACAGAATTCATGACCGCATCAACTGATGACCCAACTTGAGGGTTGATTTCAACGCTCGGACAGAATTATGTGAACGAAATTATTTTTGATTGAGATAACAGCAGCTGTTGGATGCATGAGAGATCAAAGATTATCGTGCTCTACAATTGTACTGTTTGTTACGGCATATAATTATAATGGTAACACTGACTAATAAAACGGCGAGTTGATTGAAGATTCAAGAATTTATGGTCA
Source organism: Atriophallophorus winterbourni (assembly GCA_013407085.1). NCBI lineage: Eukaryota > Metazoa > Platyhelminthes > Trematoda > Plagiorchiida > Microphallidae > Atriophallophorus > Atriophallophorus winterbourni. Next base: position 16,343 of record JACCGJ010014594.1, read on the forward strand.
CAAAAAGCACATCGCTTCACAATTACCATATCATAGTAAATATTCGTTCAATAATAAGTATAAAAAAACAATTTCTTCAGGAAACTTAATGTTGTGTCTATGAAGAAAAAGTATATGAAGATATTGGCTATGTTCATACGCACGAATTTTCAGTATTTACAATAATTTCGCCAAAAAATTTAAAAATTGACGAACTGGTCCCGACAGCAAGTTACAATTTGTCTACTGAACAATGTTTCTTGTCCGTCTTGATTGACACATACGATCCAGTTTATTAGCAAATGCCGTAACCAAAAGTTTTAAGACAAAATTTTCATAGCAATTCCCGTGCATCTCGTAATTCGTTCAAAATTGCACGTCCAAAATTGGCTTCAGTTGGTACAAAAAATGATGTTTTTGGCCCGCAGAGATCGTTAACATGTAACGAAAAAGGCGGAAAAATATGTGAAGAACTTAATTTTATGCACGGCCGATTTGAAAGCCCGGCAAAAAACCAATCTATGTTGATGGACACAAAGCAAGTATATGATTGAAATGCAACTTCGTTGATCCGTAGTACTCATCATCTATACACATAAAATTTCTTACTCCAAGTGACGTATGCCTACTGATACGCGCTAAATGAACTCGAGCACCCGTGTTGAGTTGAAACATTTTTGTGATAATGCATCAGGCATTTACGCACTACCAAGTGCTTCATTGTTTGATGGATCACTCAATCTCTTACATAAACTACGCTGGTTATGACTTTATTTTTAATGAAAATGTTGGAACCCTGAAGACGCTGTTAAATCACATTGATAGTTCCGCTAAAGAATCGGATTTGATATCACCATTACAAAATTCTAGGAATTTTCGAATACCTTTTCCGCCAGCTGCCCAACACATATGTCCGGCACTGGGCTAACGCCCAATATATAAATATTGTATATCGAGCATCAGTCAGCCATATGTACGTCATAGATGTAGGAATTGGAGGCTAAGGACATAAAAGGTAACTATAATTCGTGATGTTTGATCACTGGTGCCTTAGGATAATCTGTGGTGACAGAGATAAGATCCGAGTATCGTCAGAACGATGTAGTGGAATTTACTAGCTCTCCATTTAAATCCAAAACGACGGCTACATTGGTTTGTCCACCACATCCGAAAGAAGGACACGGCGCTCACGACACTCCCTCTGGAATATAATCCCATCCGTATATGACAACGACCTGAAGGCAATCAAGTGAAGCATGTAAAGATTGAACTAGAACCATTGGGACTGTACACCGTTCACGGCATTCAAAGATACAACGATGACTGGATAGAAATCCACAGCGATTTCGTTTCTGCTCGATGAGCGTAGGCTGGTATGATTCGATACCTTGATAATGCCAGCTCCTGAAGCCAGCCATATTGGCTTTATTCATGAATAATTTTTGAAATCAAGCTTTACAAGGATATGAAAATTGGTGGCGATTCCATATGAATTTACCATCGGGCAACAGGATACATATATATGGTAAGTACAAATAAGCCTATTTACGGTCAGGCAAAAGCAGTTGGGTTTTATTTAAATTTATCAACAAAAACTTACTACTAAATATACCTCTTTCACAAAATGCTTCAATGTCGCATTTAAGTCATTACTGGATCAAAAATCAGCGCAAATCGATATATATTTAGACAAGATATTCACGATATTGAAAGAACAATGTAACCTAATATATTTGGAATCTTAAAATATTATCATTCAAAGCAATCCGAAAAATAAATGAGCATTTTCGGTAATAAATCAAACTGAAATATATATGCTTGACTGAATAATAATCGATTTACCTATCCAACAATAAATCTATCAATCATTTTACTTTTAAAATTGTTTGCATGTATTTTTAACTTTATTTGGTACATTTAAATTATATTTATTTATGTATATTTTAATTTCTCATTCTTTTTCGGCTGTTTGAAATACGCACTGGTCCAATTTGTCTATCATCAGCAAGTCACTTATTCGTAATAGCATTTGCTTCACAAGACTTTTCTACGATAGGTGACATTTCTCATTGTTTTCATCGCTACACGCTAAGAAATGATACAGTTGTCAATTTCTAACTTTCCGTGAGAATGCAGATCGAGATAACGGAAAGTTGGAAGGGTCAATCGGAAATGAGCAACCTATTGTTTATTTAGAAAATGAGCCAGTCTTTTGTATGAGAATAACAGCCGAACAACAAATTTCGCTCGCATTATTTCCGTGGAGACGTATCCTGGACGTGCAAAATCCAGCTTGAAATATTTCTCCAAAAAACCTGAGGGTTCTGTTTGTTGATTGGAATTGTGCTTATCTGTTCAGTGTGAATAGATTTTTCTGTACTTAATAAGTAGGCAACTGAATGTACAATACCACAGGATATACGTTTTCCATAATCAAATATTGAGGCTGTTATGTATGACACATAAGTATTGTCTGGGAGCATACAAGAGAATAATTTATATCGGTATAGGTTGTCAATACAAAATATTTTCAATTTGGAATCAATATAAGATTAGTCGGCACATGTGCTGAAACTGGGTTGCTCGATATATAAGTATCAACTTCTTTTTAAAATTCGGCTCTCCCGGTGATCACGCAATGTTAGTTATTATGTATGTAAATAGTAAGATCAGGAATAACAGATAGATCGATACAATTTTTGATTATATCCACTCGGTAGTTTGGTATCATCATTTTCAGTATGCGTTTGAGTGTTCGGAAGCTGAATCCATGTATCTAAAATTAACCCATTGGAATCTACAAACACAGCCATACATGTGAATCAATGTGTGACTCTTCAGGCGACCTTAGTCTGCTCTTGAAGTTTAATATTTTAGTATGAAGACGAGAATATTAGTCAAGCCTAATAATACTCGGATAGTGAGAGTGAAGTCTGGTTAAAAAATGTGATCTATCCTGCCAACCTAATTGGCATCGGGTGAAACTTGAGATTTCTTATCTCAATCATCGAGCCGGTTTCCTACAATGTTTCCGCGAGACCTGAATCAAACATTTAAAGTTTTACTGACCGCATAGCCCTCAAAAGTTTTCTAGTTTGTACGTTGTAATAACTGTTGATGTTTTGCAATGGTTCTGTGAGTATAAAGCGAAATATGCATCTCTCTGTAAAAGTATAACGGATTTTGAGGAAAAAATCATATCGGATCGTTTTATACGCTTGTATTAAGATAAGTTTTGACCATTTTAGGTAGATATGTGCGAAATTGCAACAACCAGAAATCCTATAACAGCAATATTGTAACAGTCTATCATTTTTCTGGCAAATTATTCGATGAAATTAGGAGGTTTAAAGAAAAAGATATAGCGTTCGTAATATGGTCAAGATCGAAATAACGGCATAACTTGATTGCGGGGCTGTACATAGAAAGACTTAAGAAAATGGATAGTAGTTGAATATTCCTCATAACGCATTTTCAATCCCATCAGAAGAGTGATCTAAATCCTAACTTGCATTGTAATTTTTTACCATAAATCTGAAACTTATAGACATTTAAAGACTCCTACTTGCATTAAAACAGGGAAACTGAATCCCGAGCAATGTGCTCCTCGTTTCTTAAGAAAGGCGAAAATTTTAAGCACGGCAACCTCTGAATAAAGCGCGCATGTTTATTCTTAAGTTCCGAGACATGTTTATGAAATTTTAGAGTTTAAATTTTGGCGTAAGTTCTAGCTTAGTCTCCAAAGTGAGAGCTATTTGTTTAATTTTACAGAGAATCTAAAATAATTTTAATTCTTGGAAGAGCTTGGTGGTCGCTTTAACGTACTTGATCGATGAGAAAATAGGATTCCGTGTCGAAGTTCTATTGTCATAGTTTTATGTGGTGTTTGTGAATATTACAAACGACTCGTAATTAAAAGAAATAAACTAACACCCTTTTCTAACAACTCACGAAGAAAGGGTTACATGTTTGACATCCCCCACTCAAAACACAACTGATGGGGGTAATTTCACTTAATACGTGCCAGTTTTATTTGTAAATCACTCTCAGCAACGGTGTTCAGTGCAATATGTTTAACTGCGTTCGAACCGATTCATCACGACATTCGGCAATTTAATCCTGATCTAGTTTCACCTACTGAAATAATATAAGTTCCATCATTCGGATTATTCAATCATTTTCTACATCTTTTTTAGTATCTTTGCTTCCCTACCGTAATTAATGAAATCTTAAATCTGGAAACTTTTGACCACTACCACCCACAAGTTTCCAACCTCATCAAAATTTCTGAAACCGCGAATCATGAAGTTCAATAATTTCATGTGATTCATTTGTAAGTATGCACATGAAAACAAAAACATCATTACATATTTCTTGAAACATGAATAATTTTTCAGGTTCTGTTTTTTCATCCAGTAACTTTAAGCGCAGCCTCCGTAAATCCTTCATTCGCCTAACGTAAGGGAAGGTTCGCATATCGCACACCAAATGATATCGTACCGAAACAAATCCGGACAAACGCTTTCTTATAAAACTGCAATAATCTAATCTTTTTTGTCGTTTCCCACAAAATGGCACGAGCTTATCAGATTAAGACTCATTGTAACAATCCACGCCGACTATTAGTAATGTTGTTTGCAAGAATATCTTCCCATCGAGCTCATTTTCTTTTCATTTGTTCTATTTGTTGAGGCTTCATCCTCAACTCTGTGAAGAATACACCCCTTTTGTGGCCACAACACACAAAGTTTGTTACATACACACCGTTTGAAGAGTGCTTGATGAAAGAACATGTGCGTGTACAGAGGCGAGTATACAAAATAGGACATTGAATTCCATGTTATTTTATTCTATAGAAAAAAATTCCCATGACTGTTTGAGGTGCCCTGTTTTTTCAAATATTAGTTTAAGATGTGGATTGTCGAAAAAGTAATTGCTAAGTAATAATGTATACCAATAGATGCAGCTTAGATTAGATTGAAACTTGGTCTAATAATCCTGGACGTATTCGCAAAGCAAATGTGCTAAATTTTAGCGCGTCTTCATCCGATAATCAAATAGGCGGCATCGGCTTTACTCCTTTCTTTTTGAATTTTTTTACTTCGTTCATCTTGCTATTATCTCGAAGAATGGCTACAATCTCGTTAGCGGATTATAAAAATATAAATAGACCTTGGATAAAACTCATTTCGTGACAATTATTCATTTTGTGCCTCGAAGCATTATTAAAAATATTTCATACAGTACAACACAGCTGTTTTTACATATGTTTCAATTGAAATATCGGAAGGACGATAGACAATGCTTAAATTTTATGCACATATCACATTGACACACGTAAAAGCATTACTAAACCTAACATTCTAAGCGGATAAAGCTATGAAACACGCTAATACTTTTATGGATAAGTGGATGTTTTTGTATTAGACTTAACAATTTTAAATCAACGGAAAACACATTTTGGCCCTTTTTCACAGCGTTTTTATTACCCTGTTCTTTCATTTAATCTTCACACCGACAACTTTGATATTGTATTTGCTGTACCCCAAAAATGGCTTCTCTAATGGTGATAAGACAGGATCTAGACTTTTAATCCAAAAGATGCTTGAAACTTGTCTTCACCACACGCTGACTCAAAAGTCGTGACGCTTTTTGTAGCAATCTTTCTCAATTTAAACATTTGTCTACAGATATTCTTTGAGGAATACTTTACAATATCGTGTATCACGATTGCCAACAACCAAATTTTCATTTTCTTAATTAAGCGTTCGCTTTGCAACGCGTTTTATCTCCGTAGTCTTGGCAAAATCATTAACGTTGCGTTGCTTTTTAGCTTGTACTTGATAGTTTTTACGTGCCGATGCCCCCAATCTTTCGTCCGCTCCATATAAAGGTTCATTTGATCTAATGGAATTATTTATTGTGAACATTTGACTGTCGAAATTGAAATCATGTTTCTGCTGCACTTCAGATTGTTTTTACGACACTTAGACAGATTAGGGCGATGGATGACTACCGGGCCGTTATCAAATTGGCCATATTTAGCGCCAGGTGTGCAACTCACGCAAACTATCCATCTAATATTTACAACGTGCAATTAACATAATAAAGAAAATGGGCTAGATAGATATTAGACGAGAAAATGAAAACCGAATAGGTGGAAAAACCTTCCCGAACACGAAATCTATACTGATGATTTTTACTGAATGATGCTTGTGGAAACTGACAATCATTTTATGATGACGAGCTTACAATGGTAATTGAAACGCTATTGAAACTATCGCTTGTTAGCTGTGCTAATTTTAGCAGATTTGATAACATTTAATAACTTTTCCGGAGCATGAATAGAATTTAGACAATAATTTTAGACCAGGGCCGTGTGTCGTTATAAAATCATTCAAAAATGTGAGCTGTAGATCCCGATTCGTACCTAAGTATGTGCGCAAATTTCAAAAAAATAATATGCTGCTCATATCTTTTGCACTTACACACTACGACCGGTTCATGGCTCTGTGTTGTTATCAGGTAAGGGTAGTAAAGCTTATGTTCCCTAAGCCATGTAACATTTTAAAAGTGCTAAACATATTCTGACGTCAACAGTCAACTTAGTCTTTTCAACATAGGATTCAAAGTAAAAATTCGCTTATCCCTATGCTTCTATGCAAAATTTAATAAATCATACTATCGCCAACAGTTGACATCCAACAACTACAAACAAATAATGGTTTGTTAGCGCTGGGCAATGATCACTTTAGAAACGCGTAAATTTTGATAATTTGATCGGCTGTAATGGAAGCGAATTTCACATCAGTCATCCAACTGCTGGTCAAGACTGTCTTTTTAACAGTGTTAATCCATTATTTCCCATTATCCCGGAGTGTAAAGTGGCATCAATTGCAGCACAAAAGATAAAAACGGCAATTTTATGCTTTTTGTTTTTGGTAGAACTCTTGTCTCCAGTCTCACTACGTGCTAATTGCATCGGAAATAAGCACCGGGTCTACAGACTCAAACACCCCGATAGAGAACATATCTTTAACCAAGACTAGTGGCTTTCTTATGGTTGATTCAGTAAATGCAAACGTTTTTTTATTAAGCGAAGATAATAAGAAAATACAAAGTGGAAATAAAATGTACCAAATAGTAATACCCGATTTCACTTTTGGGTACAGTTATTGAGACATGCGAAAATCGATTTCACGAATACAAAGATGGTCTACATTGTTCCACATCTGTTTGAGTTGGATGAATTCATGCTTACAGCTTATTATAACGTATAAAATTTTCGATATCACCAGCAAATGTTTGAAGTTGTCCTCTAAGATTTTAGACATCGATTCACGAGACAAGGCCACAGATTGACCCGACACACGGAAAATCTCTCGCCAGAGGAGTAGATAGAACAAGCCACAAATTTAAGCGGTTTTGCCGCAACACGTTCTCGGCTGGAATGCTGCCGCAATATTTTCTCAAGTAGGATCTATTTCATATTTATTATATTTATTCCGTCTTCAAAGATTCGAAAACATTCTTGATTCTTTGGTATGAAAAAGCAGAATATCTGGGTTGGCTAAATTTGAACCCAGGTTCAGGATTCAAGAAATTATGGCAACAAAATAATTTAGCTTCACAATTACCATAGCGTAAGATAATTATTACTATATTCTGCTGAATTATAATGCTAGCAGCGAACAGCGAAAAAATGCGTTCTGTATTGGATTCAATATGACGAACATCCTTAATATAATTACTTATCAAACCAACGATCTCGGAAACTCCGACCAACCGTTGAAATCATATGCTGCCACAGCCCCTAAACTTTCCGTCACCGTAGCTGACACTAAATCACGTTTGGTTGTCAGAAACGATACAAGTGGACAAAATTCACGAAAACTGAACAATCGATCGGCAATCTGGTCCCACCATTTTAGTGTCACATACAAAAATATAAATGATGCTTGACTATTTTTAGCCCGAAGATAGCAGGAACTTTGGACTTTGTTTGACCTCTTTAATATTATAAAAAATAAATCACCTAAAACTGAATTCCTTGAATCAGCTCAACAGAAAACGTGATTTCCCACGCATGAAGAAACGCGATTGTTCAAATTGACCGAACACAGATAAAGATAGTTTCAATTTTCGTGCAAAGAACATGCTACAAAGGAGTGCTGAGAAACTTTCAGATATTAACTCGCTGGTGTGAGAGAAATGACGCATCTCGTAGTTCCGTTTTATTGAAACTTCCTGAAATCCTAAATGTTTCGTCCCTTGACAAAACGCAAACCATTAATAGAAACAATAGAGATTTTCGTGCAAACGTCGTGGATATTTCGGGGAAAGATGTAGTTGACACTTTATGGTCTACCAAGATCATTGAACTGCCATGGATTTGTGATCAAACCATTGTAAGTGTCCATTCTAAACAGTGATAGTGAAAGAATTCATGACGTAAGCGGGAAGTTTCAACGCATAAGCTTCCAAAAGGAATTATTCTATCAGATATCAACTCAAAAGTACGAGACCATAATAGAATAAGGAAGAATATAGTCAATTAAGGAACAAGTGAGATATGCCGAAAGCAATCTATATCATGGAACATCCAGAAACGCGATTTCATTAGCGTAAATCCTTAAATGTCACCCGGTCCAAAATAGATCATATTCCGATTCCGGATCCTGACATGATTTTTCATTTATGTCACTCAATCAATATCAGTACTAGCAAAGCTACTCGCCAATCCTATTGATGTAAGCAACCACCAAAATTAAAAAACTCGAAAAGTATAAAATTTCAGGTTCTGCGGAGTTGGAATAATAAATTTCGTTCGCACCCCTTCACGAAACACGAAAATACGATCAAATACATGTAAACCAATGTAACCAGTCTTACCGAAAATTGATAGAACTGAGCCATAAACACTGATGATTCATGATCATGTTACAATTTCAACAGAAGCGTTGGCTTAAATCCAGTCGATCGTTCGAGCTTTTTCGGCCATAATTCTAAAGAGCAAATCGCGACGTATGCCGTTTTTAAGTGATTCCAAATTATCGGAGTTTGGTGGAGTGATTTTGCGGAGCAAGGTTTGCGAAACGCTGCTCAGATCGTTCAGCAAGCTGAGGTTCGCATATACGACTTACATCGATTTTGTATTTTTTGAAAGATATGGGGAATTTGCCTGCGCGGTTCAGAATATGCGGAAGAGCTGGAAACTCATACCTGCCTGCAAGGACGGAACCGAAAAACTGTTTTGATTGAAGGTGATGGCAATCTCATCACATTTTCCCATCAATAATTTGACGTCCCCATTATTCGTGTGAAAATTCTGTGTTTAAACTATTTTGATAACTGAAAATCGTTTTTTTTTTACCGTAATAAAGTTCTCTACTTCTTCTTCTTTCTTCTTTCTTCTTTCTTCTCTTGGGTATACCAGTCCATTTGGCGCTGTTTTAACTTTTGTCTGGTCTGTTTCAGTTTGCACAAACCAGTGATATGGTCAGTCTCGCAATGCAGTTCGCGTTGATTTCTATCTTAATAATACGTTTAATATGAGCGCGCTTAACGGGAATAAGATCGAACTGATGCTGTTGTTTACATGAGAATTTGTGTTGTGGCTTTGCTTGAAAAAAGTGGTAGTGACATAAATACCAAACTGTGGGCATAGATCTAAAAGATATTGTCCATTTTCATTTGTTCTACTGCCGTATCTTGAGTATTCTAAAAAGAATATTCAGGAGATTTACGCCCGAAACCCTACCCCGGTTAATTATTACGTATGTACGTCCTGTTATGGAATATTCCATCCAAGCCTGGGCACCATGGCTGAGGAAGGATATCGAACTACTCGACAGGATTTATCATCGTGCTACAAAGTTGGTCTCCCGGTACAGAAATTTGCCTTTTACAGAGCGAATGTTAAAACTGAA
>JACCGJ010014595.1:0-14175 GCA_013407085.1 Atriophallophorus winterbourni
TGCAACTCAATTCAAAAGATATAATGTTATGATCTCCATCAAAAAATGACGGAGATACGTTCAGGTTTGAAGGTGTGATATTCAAAGTAAAGACAAGGTCGAGGATATTTTTATTTCGCGTTGGTTTATCAACAAACTGTGTAGAACCTAATAGTTTGGTGGTATTGGAAAAAAGAATTAAGATTTATGTGGTTGCATTCTACCTGGTTAAGTGAAGGCATGTTACAATCTCCTGCAATTAATTTATAGCGGAAAGGGTGGACAGAGGTTTCTATGAAACAATATGTCAAACGTTGAAGCGATGGAGAAATAGTAGCTGGTGGATAGTAGATGCATCCAAGTGAGAGATCGAAGGCCGGTAGTGCCAGCCAGATAGAATCTTCGATATGACCAAAGACGGATGAAATGATGATGTTTGCTTGGAGGTTAAAGTGAACATAAACGAGGCAACCTGCTCCACGTTTTCAAACGCGATGTTTTCTAAAAATATGATAGTTTGGAATCAAAAGTTCACAGTCTGGTTGTTTCTTTTTTGCCCAAGATTCAGTTATAAGGATAATATCAGCGGGATTAGAGATGTAACCGACAATTCGGTCCGGGGAAAATCGAGTTCAACGTCAAAGATTTCAGTCGCGATATAGACACCAATGTGTTTATCCAGCGGTTGAGTGACGCGTCCAAGCCCACCAAATTATTGACAAGACAATAAGTGGGACAATACGGTACTATTGAAACGAAATAATCATTCAATAAAAAGGCAAACCTCAATTATTCCGCTTCGTACTGAATCCAAAAACAACGAATATTCAATAGCAACAAATACAGCTAAATGTCACAATTTCAACTGCGCGCGAACGGCCAAATAAAGATACAAAAAAGTTGACCCAAAATCCAATAACTTCAAATAGTTCAGTAAAACAAAACGATAAAAATGAACAAAATGCAGGAGATTCGAACGTTTGATTTTCAATAAAAATAATTGGAATTCTGCCTTTTACATCGACCCCCGAAATCCGCACCGGATTTCACAAAGGTTAACAATGCACATGCTCTGGTTCCTTAAGAAGGTCATCATTCATTCTTCAACTCATATGCTAGAACAAACGCGTAGATGTTACTTTCGGAATTAAAGTGAGATAATGTCATCATGCACAAGACGTTCTCCATACCTCACACACGTGACAAAATTCACCGGCTCTTTTAGCCAGGTTGATCAGAAGCCAGACGTTTTCCATGCCTTACTTCAACCAACCTGGTTGACCCAATCACTTAACGTAACGAAACCAATTTTCAATTGCTCGGTCACATCTGTGAATTCCCTTTGAACACTTAACACGAGTTTGTTTCGTGTCGTCTGGGAATTAACTGGTCCCAGAACCACCCAGCCAAGCGTGGTTAGGTGAGCAAATAGCTCGTTGGGGCGACCAAATCTCTGCTCCAATACCCCATGTGCTTCTGGTACGTCCGCTCCAATAAGCAGACCAACCGAGTGATTAGGAATGTCAGGTAAATCTAAATCATTCAAATGTTCCCATGGCTTGGCGTCAATAGCAGCCGAATAACAATTGTTTCTAGGCAAATCCGAAACACAAAATGCGCGCTGTATGACCACAGTTGGTTTATCGCAACCTAATGGTGCTAGCGAGAGTTCTGTTGTCCCAGATTCTAGATGAGAATCCGAATTCAGCGTTCGAATATGTAGGACTTCTTTTTTGGGGTTGAATTCCCAATTCAACAAGAAGGCTACTTTTCACAAGAGACACATCAGATCCGTTATTCAACATAGCATATGTATCTACTGCGCCTCGTGGTCCCAGAACGGTAACAGGGAAAGTGCCCAGACGGACACGTTCAAAATGAGCACTCATACTGTTACATCTTAGCAAATTTTGATCACTCCCTTCCTTGTGCATATGTAACAAGTAATTATGCCTCCCATTACAACCAGAGACAGAGCAGAACACATTCTTGCGGCAATCTATAGCTCGATGACCGGTAAGAAGACATAAGAAACAAGCCTGATATTTCTTGATAACGTTCCACCGACCAGTCACATCGTAATATTTGAACATGTCACAATTATCCAAATCGTGTTTATCACCACAAACATAACAACTGCTGTCAAGGTTTGATTTGAACTGGCCCGTGCGGTCTACTGTAGCATGAACTCGCGAAAAGTCTCTACTTGTCTTCTCCATCGTTTTTACAATCGATTTGGTCGCAATTTGACCGGAGAGACTACGACATATACGTGCCTCGTCCGCTATAAACCGCTGCAGGTCATGAAATTTAAGCTGACGGTTGCCTTGGTTGATCACATCAACTAATCTGGCCCAACGATCCTGCAGTTCATATGGTAATTTATAGACGATCAACTCAAGTGTCGTCAAAGAATCAAGGTCCCCTTCGTAATTCATTCGAGAGAGAGCAGTCTCGCAGTTCTGCATCTCTATCGAAAGTTGAGTCAGCGAGACCCCTTTTGACTTTACTTTTTCCATGGATGAAATTAACCGGTCAACCATTGACCGCGCGATAACGTGAGTCTGTCCGTAGAGATCAGTTAGTATCTCTCGCGCCCTTTTATAGGCAGTTTCGGGCAACAACATACTACATCCATCGATAGCATCTCGCGCTTGACCCTTGCAATAGTGCAGCAAATACAGCATACGTTGTCCGTCGTCAAAAACATTACTTTCAATATAGTTTTCAAACTGACGTACAAATTTCCAATACTGACATGGATTGCCATCAAAATACTGCAATTCTACTCGTGGCATCACCGGTGTTACACGGTCAGGGAAATGACTTGGCACTTTGCGTGCTTCTTGAGGTTTAACTGAGCTGAGATATTCCTTGACGGTCTTCTCAGCCTTACCGTCTCCAGCAACCTGGCGAGAATCTCCATCCTCAGACAGTTATAATTCAAGTCGTGCTAGTCGAGTAGCATTCGCAGCGATCAACAGTCCTAACTCAAGCTCCTGACGCTTCTAATCTTCCTCTATTTGTGCTAACACAAACTGCGCCCTAAGATTATCAGAGTTAGAACTGACTACCGAACCAGAGCATGACATGTTATCAACCAATGGAAGATTACCGACTTGCCCGTCCAAAGGATCCTTTTGTTCGTGTTCAGTCGTTTTCTTCGACGATTTTTTCGTTTTCCTCATTTGCTCGAACGAAGCCAATTGAGTACTGTAACCGACAATTCGGTCCGGGGAAAATCGAGTTCAACGTCAAAGATTTCAGTCGCGATATAGACACCAATGTGTTTATCCAGCGGTTGAGTGACGCGTCCAAGCCCACCAAATTATTGACAAGACAATACGTGGGACAATACGGTACTATTGAAACGAAATAATTATTTAATAAAATAGCAAACCTCAATTATTCCGCTTCGTACTGAATCCAAAAACAACGAATATTCAACAGCAACAAATACAGCTAAATGTCACAATTTCAACTGCGCGCGAACGGCCAAATAAAGATACAAAAAAGTTGACCCAAAATCCAATAACTTCAAATAGTTCAGTAAAACAAAATGATAAAAATGAACAAAATGCAGGAGATTCGAACGTTTGATTTTCAATAAAAATAATTGGAATTCTGCCTTTTACAAGAGAGAAAATATGAACGTAAAGCCAATATCTTGTTAGTTATGGATCGAGCATTGATAAGAATAAATCTAAGAGATGAGGGGCTATGATCAGAGAAATGGCTTATTATGTATTTCATTATTATGTGAAGCATGTTGGTTTAGGTTAAAAGCCTTTGTGAGGGGATTTGAAAATTTCTCATACTTGAATGAGGGAACATAGTAGAGTGAGTGTTAAATGAGTTGAAATATGGAAAATTGGTGTCGAGGGACCATCTAAAATGGTTAAAAAAGTGCTCTGATCGGTTGTAATAATTCGAGAATGGGCTCGGGTATTGCGGACTTGGTCGATGGAATTGCCATGCAAAGTTCCGATCTAATGGATAAGGCATTATACGACGATTAAAGTTCCGAGTATTTCTATTGTCAAAAGCTGAAAAATTTCTAAAAGGAGGTGGTGCAGGCAATAACGCACTAGTTTGTCGAAACTTCGGTAAGATGGTTCTTTTCCTCAAGTGAGGGGATGTAATAATTTTAGTTGGAATTTTAGGTGAAATAATAGGTTGTGTTGAATTATTCACAGAAGAAGGTGAATTTGGAGGCGCATTCAACTCTTGTGGCACCTCATCTAATTCCATCGTTTCTTTTCCATTGTTGGAAGATTCGGTGTAATATGGAGTAGTAACGGTACGCTTATGGAACCTAGTTCTCCGTTGCATTGGCGTGAGATCAGGTTTAAAAAATACATTTTTAAATCTAGAAATCGATTTCAAAACATACTTATTGGCTAAAATGTGTGATGCCTGGCATTTGTTGCTGAGTTCTAATAGGTTTGGGCAAGACCTCGAATGCTTACATTTTCCCAAGCGTTTTAGCGAAGCGCAGTCAAATGGGAAGCCATGAGATGAGCAGATAGTAGTTTTTAAATCTTGTGAAGGATATCTGTCGTCTATATTAAACAGAATAACATTTTTAGATCTTAAGTCTCTTTGACAAATTTCAGTAACAATTGATTCAACGAACTAATAAGTTCGTTGAAGTATATCCTTGTCGATATTTGAATTATCATCCAAGAGGATAGTCAATGGTTGTAATGTCTTGCAAACCTGTGTAACAAAAGAGTTGTTTTTTTTAATTTCATTTGATTCGGATTCTAACTTCCGTAATTTATTCAAAATAACGGAAGTGCTCTGATCTAAGTATAAGGAGCATTTGTTGGTCTCGGGGATTTTACGTAAATTATTTTGTTTCGAGATAGGTGTTTTAGTATACATATTTCAAATAGCATAAATATAATATTAATCAAAAGAGTGAGAGATTTGAAATAAACGTTTTCGTAATTATGAAATATTTAGCAATCACGTACCGTTTTCAAACCAAGTGCGACCTTGTCGTGCTGAAGAATGGCAAAGCACCAGGTCCTGATGGGATTCCACCAGAAGCTCTGAAGGCTGATTTGTACACCTCGGCTGATATGTTACTTCCCCTGCTGCAGAAAATTTGGTCAGAAAGACGGATCCCAAATGATTGGAAGAGAAGTCATTTGGTCAAACTTTCAAAGAAAGGGGATCTGGGGCTATGCAAAAACTGGCGAAGTATCATGCTGCTCTCAGTCCCTAGTAAAGTGCTTAGACATATCATCCTTCTGCGTTTGCGTGACGCTATCGATCGAGTTTTACGGCCAGAGCAATCGTGATTCAGAAAACAAAAGTCGACCAAATTGCAACCCTCCGCATAATAATTGAACAAAGCTTTGAATGGCAATCGCCTTTCTGACTCAACTTCATAGATTTTGAGAACGCCTTCGACAGTGTGAACCGCGAATTCATATGGAAGCTTTTGTCACACTATGGGGTCCCACCGCTGTACATGGACCTTATTGAGCAGCTGTATGAAGGTGCCTCCTGTCAGGTAATTCACAACGGAAGATTTACCGATCCGTTAGCAGTTGATACTGGCGTCCGCCAGGGATGCCTGTTGTCCCCAATGATTATTCTGTTGGTAATAGACTGAATAATGAAACAGACAGTAAAAGGTGAAAGGAATGGTATCGATTGAAAAGAATCTGAGCATTTGAAGGATTTGGAATACGCTGATGATGTCTGCTTGATATCACGTGACCCCAACGTCTTCGGAGAAAGACCGATAGACTAGCACACTTTGCTTCATATGCAGGACTACGCGTGAATACCGAAAAAACAGAAGTCCTCCGTGTGCTAACTGATGAGCACCCATCAATCACCACCAATGGTAAAGCAGTCAAAGACGTCACGCAATTCGTCTACCTCAGCACCCTTGTTTCACTAAGTGGTGGCACGGACGAAGACAGCCTCCAGAGCAAAGCAAGATACGCGTTCATAGATTTGAAACCCATTTGGGAGTCAAAGGTTCTATCGAAACGCACGAAACTCCGTATATTCAGAAGCAACGTCAAATCCGTGCTACTCTATGGATCGGAAACCTGGCGAGTGACAGCAAAGTCTTCTGGCCGCTTGCAATCATTCCACAATAATTGCTTTCGTCGAATTATTGGGGTAAATGGCCAGAAAAGATAAGGAATCTAGACCTGTGGCAGATTGCTGCTGAGGACCCGATCGCCCAGCAGATCAGTGGAAAAAAGTGGAGGTGGGTGGGGCACACCTTGCGGAAACCTCATGATGACGTCACGTGTCATGCTCTGACATGAAACTCAACCGGGAAGAGACGGGTCGGACGCCCAAGGCTATCTTGGAAGCGCTCGTGTGAAGAGGAAATCCACAAGTGTGGACTTAACTGGAACGACATCAAACTGGCTGCTATGGACAGACCAAACTTGAGACAAGTTGCCGAGGCCCCATGTTCCTCCAGGAACTCAAGGGATTAAGTCAAGTAAGTCAAGTAAATATCATGAACGACTTCTTTCCCTTAAGACTTGAGAAGGGCACCCGCGGACAATCACTCAAACTCGCTAAGGAGCGATTCAGACGAGACTCCTGAAAAACTAGACTCCTAGACTAGAGTTCCGTTATTTCACATACGCAACTCTTCTTTAGTTGATCTGTCACCTGACTGGTGAAGAGAAATTTATTTTTAATTTTCCAGCATCATTCATAACGAGGTGCTTCCTAAATACAACCCTGATAATCTCTCGGCGTCGCAATCGTCGAGGATATTCAAATCACAATAAGAATAAACGCTTTAGCAATGGTGATTGCTTCTACGCAGCTTTCTACCGAAAGAAATTCTGGACGTTTGATTGGCTCGTTAACCACTTACTGTCGTATGCAACTGAACTGAACTTAACTGAAGTTGTGCATGTTAGCCTCTGTTGGATAAAGTTAGTACGACCAACCTGTTGAATCATATGAGCTCAGACTTATATAGACAGGGTTCAAACCCATGACTATTAACAAGAACCTACTATGCATGCATTTCTTCCACAAACCCCACCATCGGTTTCGCGCTTTTCGAATAAAAAAGTTTTACGAGCGTGTTGATTAGAAAATCGATTTTCAAAGCTTTTTTGAGCTTCAACTGAAAATCGTTATTAATTGTTGTGTTACATTCAGATTTAGATAATGATCATTGAAAAACACTAACACTTGTTTTAATCTATCAGTGTTTCGGTCGTATATATACATAATATTTTGCGCTGCGTTTATTATATTTCGCGCTCTCTGCTGTGATGGCTACTTCGTAAGTTGTACTTCACCTACTCTACTAACATTTGCAGCCCGTCTCATACTACGCCGATCTCATTCTCTTCTTTCACTATTGATGGGAGATGTGTGGGTGATATTCTTGCTCAAGAGGCTACTCATGGACCAGTTTATGCTCGCTCCCACCTAGAACATGTGGTGGGATTGGACATCGATTCAGAAACCTCAGTAGTCAGGAACACAGGGATTATTTGTACAATCGGTATGTGTGATATAATTTCTTAACAGAAAATACTTATACTTACTTTTATATTTTTATCCATTGTCGATTGCTAAAGTACTAGGTTGATAATATATATTATTTCGTCTATAACGATGTAGCATGTACATTCTCTCGATTTTATCTCTATGTAAATTTCAAACTCATGCTTTCATGAGTTGAATTCTATTACAAAATATTTATCTCTCTTACAGGCCCTGCTTGCCGCTCTGTCCCTATGCTTCGTAAAATGATCGAGGCCGGAATGAACATTGCTCGTTTAAATTTCTCTCACGGATCTCATGAATATCATGCTGAAACAATTCGACTTATACGTGAGGCGGTTGACTCGTTTGATTGCATAATGCGCCCTGTTGCTATCGCGCTGGATACTAAAGGGCCCGAAATTCGTACAGGTCTTATTAATGGTGTAAGTTTTTAACATTGTCTTTTTCGAAAATCTCGTTTGCCAGCAGGTTTGTCTTATGCTTTTAAGCACTTACATAAAGAATATGTTTGTAATTTTCTACAATGTTTTTATCTATATGGCGTAGCTCAGTTGTATAAAGATATTAAATTTATCTGAAATTTCATCTTTGAATATCGACTACCATACGTGTATCAACTCCTTATATAATTCACTGCTATAATAGTCATTTCATAATAAGAGCATATGGTTTGATATTGATAAAAGAAAATTGCTTTATTTAAAAATGTGAAAAATGTCATTAAAGCATTCCGTCAGATTCATATCGCTGAAAATTCGTGAACTCGAATAAAGCCATTTTTCTTCTTCTTCTTCTTCTTCTTCTTCTTTTTCTATATTAATGTTGCAGCCATGTTAAACATAATGCATATTGACCGCTCCTAAAATTTAGTTATAAGAGATTAACCTTTCATGTGTAATCATTTTTAAGCAATATATGGCCATCGGAGATATTGCGAGAAATGTAGCCAAATGAAGTCAAATAATTTTTTTAGAGAATTGCAAGATTATTAATCAAACAGCTTCGTGCTGATCTCACTTCGGCCCTCTGGAATGTTTAAGTGTTTAATTTTGCAGAGCAATGATCCAAACCGCTACTAAAATACCTTTTATTGCAATAAGAGCGAATGAATTTTATTTCGTCCTTTAAAAAATAATTTGGTACTTGAAGGATTTATAGAATTTATAAACGTAAAATGCATAAGTATTGTTGAAATATTAGTTAGTAAAGTAGAGTAGTTATCCTTATATGCGCATGTCTGAATGACGCGTAAAACCGAGAAAAACTTGGTACACTGACTATTGCATTCGGCGTCGAGTTTCGGTTTCAGTGTATACGCAGGGCAAAGATATTTGTGATTGTTTCTACGTGACAGATTGAATCTTGAATTTTTTCAATCAATTCGCACTTCGTTATATTCTAGAGTGGTACTGAAGAAGTAACTCTGGAAACTGGCCATGAGATACGTGTTACCACCGATGAGCGCATGGCCGACCGTTGTAATGAGAAACAAATTTACGTTGACTATCCAAACATCGTACATGTTCTTCAAAAGGGTTCAAAGATTTTCATCGATGATGGTCTAATGAGTCTTGTCGTAAAATCCAAAGGTAATGGGCTTAATTTTTCTCATTATCTATTCAAATTATTATCTATAAATGGCTTGGAATTTTGACTTCCGATTTTTATATCTGTTCCGTTCACTCTTATTATTCCTTGTTTCGCATTGTTATCAATGCCTATTCGCAACTTGCTCAGGTCAAATGAATTGGATCATATTCTATCTTTGGTATACAAAGATGATAACTAGAAACCATCGTTTTACATATTCAAAAATGGGAACTAAGCACAGGTCGTTCTAAACATACAAGCGTATGTCGATCGCATATTTCAACTTTCTTTCCGATTAGATAGTTAATAAAATTACGCCAATTTTATAGCATACAGACGATTAGATTTGTTTCCAGTAGACTTTGCATAGGAGGCCGTTATTTTCTTGAAAGTACTCACTTTTGTGAAAATAGATTTAATTACAAGCATTTTATCTTATGCATAGTTTATTCGTGTCTCGCGTGCTTAATATGTGATTACTTCTCTGTATTATGTTTCTCACATCCTGATCTCGTGAACAAAGAAGTAACTCGGTCTTTCATAGGCGCCTTGTGTGCTTGAATAAGAATCACTCTGTGAATCTGCACCGCTATACTATAAGAATTCAACCTTTTATCTAGTTGATTTAATCATTTGCTTTGTTAACTTACTTTATCTGCTTGAATTTAATTTGTTGAATGCAGAATTTTTACGACTGCTGTTTAATTATCTGAAGCACATTCGTCTTTCAATTTCTCTTGAAACTTAAACTCTAAGTCAGGCACAGTCTCATGAATAAGATGTTGCTATACATAAGGTGGCCCGTGGCTCTGTTGTTCTATTGTCGATGAGTTTAAAATGATTCCTATGATTTCTTGAATGCCGTATACATTCTGATAGTAAACCTCGTGTTCTTTACGAAACAGTTCGTAAATCATTTCAAGCACTGATCATTATTGTAACTTCCTGTGCTAACACTAACCCCACGAGAAAACATTCTTTACTAATTTTCGAACATGCACCACAAAATGCGAATCACCACAAATCAATTTATTTCCTTGTGCACCGAATTTCTTATTTTCCGGCCCCAAAATGTGGGTTTTCAAACTTGTCATTTTTCTTTTCAATTCATATTCTCATTTACCCAGGTTCAATATCACATTCAGATAACTCGGGTAACTTACAGTCGAATTCATCCGATTACTTGCAAACCGAAAGGCGTTGCTCAATACATTTACCGATTAAATTAACCAACTTGCACGATAATTCTAATCACATTTTCATACTATATTTTATTGGCTGTCTTGGCCTGGGTAACTTGACAGTAACTCTGCCCATGTGCGGTCTATGATTGTGGCATTTCACCTCTCTCCAGGCCTTTTATTCGGATTACATTTTTGTGTGGCCTATATTAGCAATAGATATTTTTGGGTAGTTCAACAATTGTAATACAACCAAATATTCTTTTATCAAGATGACTGAAAACAATCGCACACACCTCAATCCTTTTCACTGCATTTAGCCTATGAAGACTCGTGGATTTCGGGCATTTCCAATAGATGTATATTAGGGTAAAATTAAAAGATTCAAGTGTGCATCACACAAAGTGTCACTTCTTTTTATTTATACCACAACATATTTCGAAGCGGATATTCTCATTGATTCCTTCGTAGAAGGCTGGACTATGATACAGTAAACTAGTATTACGAACACGCGAGCACTAATTCGTTAGATTGTATCAGTCCTCTCGAGCTCCATAGCATCTCATGTATGCAAATGACCGCTAGATTAACCGCATTTCTCGCTACAAGCTTGTTTGTACAAACGTGAATAGGTCACTTTAACTGACCTCTTAACCAACACTCGACCCATTTTTGACCCATCAATTTGAAACTAATAATAACACCTCAACGCAATTTAACGAAGTGTGAATATTGTTTGGATGGTGCTAGCTAAAATGCTCAGCTGATGATTCCACCTAACCTGATGACGAAATGTTACATTACTTCGATTGCTGCATATCCCCCGTTACAAGCTATTCATTAGTACTGCAGCTGACCACTGAAGAAGCATTATCTTGCTTCCATAGTAATGTCGAAACGTTTCATCAGCAAAATACTGTTTTTGTTCCTGCGATTTTCATCAGGAATAATTAATGAAGCGAATTCCATTTTCGTTTCGTTTATCATTGTAGGTCCTGATTTCCTGGACTGTGAAATCGAAAATGGTGGTAAACTGGGATCACGAAAAGGAGTCAATCTCCCTGGTGCTTTGGTCGATCTGCCTGCTGTCTCAGAGAAAGACAAAGCCGATTTGCGCTTTGCTATTGAGCACAATGTAAGTTATTATCGATTATTTTGGTTCAAGTGCTCTTGAGTTTTGTTCACATCGTTGAAGGTTTGCTAGTTGCTTGTTCGTTCCGTTCTTGCTTACAATCCACGTCTGCACCGAGTCCTTTGATGTTTCACTTCGCACTCATGGTTATTACTTTTGGGTTGGCTCCGCAACGTCTGAAGAAGTTGGCGAAATTGATGCCTCTAGCTTTAGGATCGTGGTTCTTGTGCCTGCGTTAATGTACCCGTGTGCAACCTTCGAAGCAGCTAGAAAATAAGAAAGGGCGGTACGGCCAACCATCCCCTCACGTGGATTCAATTCAGAAATTTCCTAAAGCTTTTCCCGTAACAAGATATCCCACAGGTTCGGATGCATGTTCCCCTTTTACATTCGCCACCTTTACTACCCGAAGAACGTACGGTTCACCCTCCGGTACAAGGTATTTACTCTTACGCAGTTTCCCTCAGTACAAAAATTAAATATTCCGTTGATCGCTCGATCTAGGAACTCATAACGCTGTATCCAGGAAAAGTGCTGCACAGTCATAGGCTGCATGTGAGCTGTTATTTGTCTGTTATCTATATGTAAACGGATATAAAGAGCAACTGTCAGTGAGATACCAGCATATTTCCCCGTGCAGTTATATCGTAAGAGCCAACTCAAATTAGCGCTGTTATTTACATAGTACACCTAAATATCGCACATCCGCCAGCAAGCTATTATTGTCTGGGGCACATCATTCCTCGCGACTCCAGCGAAACTTTTTTTTTCATATTTTTCTTGATGCACTTAAATTTTCTAACGCATCACGTCGCTTTAACCGCGCACAATCTCGTTCATTGTTTTCAAGCCAAATAATCCATTTATGTTAGATGCCAAAAGAATTCCACCTAACCAATTAAATTGTGCATTCCACCGTTTACAACACGTTTTGGCCGTAACCAATATTGATGACCGTTGCGGTCAAGGCCATCGCTAAAGTGCATCCGTGTTCTGTGCGTGGTTGATCGTCAAAATATGATGAGCTGTTTGAGCAATGTGTTTAGGGTCGTATCGCCTGTCCTCGTGGTAGTCCAATTATGCGTGGTATTCGTACGGCTGTTTCGCACGATTTTCTCACAATCAATTGACTATATTTAGGGTTAGAGTGTGGCGTTTGAGCAAAACCATAAACGGTATGATTCTTAACACTAGTTTCAAATATATTTTACTGTCAAATCTGTTGGACCAGATAAACTTCACTTTTTCATGATTCAGTCGATTAACATACACTCTAGTGCTACTATTTGTACTCAGCATGGGATATTCACGGCAGCTTTGCAATGTTAAGTTCAGCTGGCTGAGGTCACGCTTAAATTAAGCGTTGTGCTTTGAGGATCAGCTCGCAATCACGTAATTTGTGCCTAGTTGAAAAGTAGAGAAAACGATCACATTTATCAGACCAACCAACCCTGTTATCCCCGCCCTTCGATTACTGTAAGTTATTATGTGTATTAAGCATCCGAGTCCAGGTGTTAATGCCATATTGCTACATAATCAGAGGGTGATGGGACCCGGTTAGCGATTATGATTCGTTCTGTGAATTCGATTTGGGAATCGAGATTTCAGCCGCCCAGTTGAAACTTTATTCGGTACGTTGTAGAATAACTAAGGACTCTTGGGGCCGTGGCAACCAGCATGTTCGCTGTCCTGCTTTTACTTAGTCAAAATATAGATGAAGCAAAAATTACCGTTGAGATGAGTAAAATCCATGAAGGATAAGATCATCAGCGGCGCTATAGCTGACGGGTCACAGGTTCGGCTTGGCATTCTGAGCTCCTGAGAATTCTCCAGACTTGTTTTTCGGCTCGTTTCATCTAGTTGACTAAAAATAGCAGGTACCATTACTTTATTATCCATATGTCGGTGTAATCATGTCTCTGATGATGATGATGACGACGTTGATAGACAAAGTAACAAGAAGAGATAACAGTGAATTACCGTATTTTACACTCTACTCATATATTTTATTCCATGTATTAAATTCTGTTCTTCAATTTACCCTCCATCGATTTTCCCCACAGCTCGACATCATCTTCGCATCGTTCATTCGGAACGCCAATTCCGTTACGGAGATTCGACAATTGCTCGGCGAAGAAGGTGCTCACATCAAGATCATCGCGAAAATTGAAAATCACGAAGGTGTTAAGCGGTGAGTTGGCGTTTGTACCGCGTCGCATTGCAAATCCTCAAGAGGTTCGACTAATCTTATTCACGAGGAAATTTGTTTAGTCAGAACCCTCACGAACCGTCGTATTGATCTTACCTCCATTCAGGATGCGCAAGTGCATCATTTAGCGACCATTTTGTTTGTGTTGTCTCAATACGTTTGCCGTCTTGATGTCAAATGAAGTGGATCACGTTATGTGGTCGTTAGCCGTCCGGTTCTGATCCATATCGTGTTGCTACTGTTCACATCAACAACGGTCAATCGATTGGCGAGACCTATAAACGATGCGTGAGAGTGAAAGCCGCAAGGAAGCTGTCATGTGGATGTCGCTCTAATACTCGTTCACACAAACACTTATTGAATGCATGTTTGAGTCGAGTGTAGGCACCTTTCATCCTTCGGGAGATGGAGCTCGTTAGCCTGGGAGGTCATTTCATCTAGGGGAAGGAAAATCTTCATTTTAAACCTCCGCTATCTTGCGGGATACCCTATCGCGGGAGAAAACCCTGAGGAAAAATTTGTAACAGTCTGGTAGACGGTTAGTTGTTGCGCACCACCTCTTTCTG
>JACCGJ010014599.1:0-12787 GCA_013407085.1 Atriophallophorus winterbourni
AGACATGTTGTACATCCAAGAACAGATATAACACACGATGTAGCTCAACCTTAAAATACTTTATCATTCGGTTAACGATCAATCTAATGTGGAACCTGGAGTTTCGCCCGCGAACACGTCAGCTGGACCAACAACAACTGCATCAGAATCTGCTGAAGCTTTTATTCATCTGTATTCAGCCCGAGAGATCATGGAATTCATATCATGGATCAAACCATTTCAATCACGGTTGTCATGACGGAAGTAAATTTCACATCGAAACGCGTCCTTCAATCATTATTTTATTACAAACCGTAAAGTCTCACGGGGCGACGGAATAACCAGCTAATATTCAAGCAACAAGAGAACTTGCCATACAAACCACTCACATACCTGTTCAAACAAACACTGGAAAATGGAGTGATTTTTACAGATTGGAAACGCGGAATTATTTTTCCTTTTTATAAAGGTGGAAATCGCTCAGATGTTTCTACTTACCGAACCGGTACTCTGTTACTTGTGATTTCAAAATTACTTGAACGACTTTGTTGACGATCTAATGAAACATTTCGAGAATAATCAGTTGCTTTCGAGGAACCAGCATGGATTTAGACGTAATTATTCCTGTTGGACTAATTTACTGGTAACGCTAGATGATTGGGCAAAATCGGTAGATAAAGGGCAAGCAATACACGTCTGCTACTTAGATATATCAAACGCATTCGATCGTGTTGTCCATACCATACTACTGCAGAAGCTTGAAAGGCTTGGTATGACTGGAAAGTAGTTGAATTGGCTAAATGACTACCTAACAAATCGCACTACCCAGGTACGTGTTGACGGTGCATTATCAAAGAAAATCGCAGCAACTAGTTCTCCGAGCTTCAGTCCTTGGTCCAATCCTCTTTCTGGTTTATGTCAATGAAGTACCGGAAATGGTTCGATGTAACATTTCGTTATTTGCAGACGACATAAATATATGGTGCAGCATTCGTAGTTTAGAAGACTGTCTGCTATTACAGACAGATTATTACTTTATACGCTTCACAGCTGGCCGTTAAAGAACAAACTCCCGTTTCACCCCAACAGATGCAGGCTCATGAATGTGGATTAATCGAGTAGAGTTCACATACCATATAGCGTCGCATGTCCTTGCAGCGAAGAATAAGATTTGGGTGTCGGGTGGATATGCTGCAGTTTAAAAACCTCACTTCAAACTACTCAGAACTCAAAACTCAGAAACGTTTATGGTAGAAAAAGCAATAAGCCTAACAATAACCATAGGATGACAAGGTACATGGAATATATAAAAAATATAAAATAGCTTAAAAATTAATAGGGACAGTCACATACCGCATGGTTCGTCATAAACTCATCGAGTTTGGAAGCGAAAACCTCAACAGATTATGAGCGTGTGATTTCTTCAGGAAAATAGTTCCAAGTGAAACAAATTCTTACCGAGAAATCATTACGACGAATATCCAATCGAGAATGCGGAATGCTTAAAGACTTTGAATGTGTTCGTGTTCGAGTAAGGTCATTGGGCTTTAGCAAGTGTTTAAGGGGATGGTTTACAGAATGCAGGATTTTGAAGGTCATCATAAGGTCACTACGTATCCGCTGTTGGGTAAAATCGTGTAGGTTCAGTTTTAACATTCGCTCTGTGAAAGGCAAATTTATGTGCCCGGAGACCAACTTTGTAGCACGATGATAAATCCTGTCGAGTAGTTCGATATTCTTCCTAAGCAATGGTGCCCAGCCTTGGATTGAATATCCCATAACAGGACGTATATACGTGTTAATTACCCGATGTAGGGTTTCAGGCGTAAAAATACTGAATATTCTTTTGAGAAGACTGAAGATACGGCAATCTTAATTGTACACCATCCGGCAAAGATGTCCAGGCTTAAGGTTAAACGAAACCCAGATACCGAGATATTTTTCTGCGGTGGTCCAGACGATATCTTGCGTGCCAAGCTGATACGTGTGGTGCAGAGATTTTCCAAGCTGCAGCATTTTACATTTCGCAGGGTTAAATGGTAACTCATTTAACTGGGACCAATGAAATAAGGTGCACAGATCCCGTTGTAATGCCATACAGTCATTAACAGACCTGACACGTTTCCATATTTTAATATTATCGGCAAATAGTATCAAGTTGCATCCAATATCCTCTAGTATATTGTTCATACACACCAAGAATAGTAGAGGTCCAAGCACCGAGCCTCGCTCAACGCCACTCATGACGTCTATTTTTCTAGATAAGGTGCTGCCAACGCGAACTTGGACGTGTCTATCAGTAAGATAGTCCCTTGTCCAATTCAGCAATATTCCTGTTATTCCATAAGATTCGAGCTTTTTAATTAAGATGTCATGGTTGACTCAATCGAAAGCTTTGGAAATATCGATGTAGCAAGTATGTACAGCCTCACATTCGTCTAGTGCCTTGGTCCAATCCTCGAACGTTGTAAGAAGGTTAGGTAAACAGCAACAATCTCCAGCACTGCTTTGAAAATGAAACGCGTGTCCTAAATGTACTGAAACGGGTATTTGGGAAATTTCCGACTAAGATATTTCCAAGGATCATGAATACATACTTGAGACCAGTCATCAAAAACGGTGTGCAGTCATGTTCTCCGTGGCTCAAGAAGGATGTTGAACTTATGCAGCGAATCTATCGCCGCTCAACAAAATTAGTCTCCAGCATCCGAAACAAACAATATAAAGAAAGGATAGCTCAACTGAATCTGTTCGGTTTTCCCTATCGACGAATCAGAGAAGACCTTATCTTACTTTACAAAACATTCCATACCCGAACCATCCCTTACAGGATTTATTCACGCGAAATGATACGATAAATTATCGGATCCATGAATATGTGCAGGTGGTACCCCATTCCAGCCTGAACTGTAGAAGTTATTTTACTTGGAACTTGGAAGGTGGTTTTACTTGGAACAGTTTACCTTCAACCGTTGCTCACTCCACTGGCTTGCATGACTTTAAAACGAAATTAGACGAATTTTTATTGCATTATTCGTTTCCAGAACACTTATATACTGTTTAATCTATTTTCTTATATTGTCTATACACTTAAATTTCAATTTTGACCACCCTATGGTTGTTGTTAAGCTTGTTACTTTTTAGAACATTAAAAACCTTGAACCTTGAATTATCGTTATTGTAAAGTAAATAGCATTTTCTACCATAAATTTTGAATCTTGAATCTTGAATCTTAATGCACTACACATCACTAAATTATCACTAACAAGCCCATCGAAACTATAGGAGTGTGAATGTGTGGATAAAGATAAGATCAAGTTGCCAATTTACCCAACAGGTTGAATTATGTCAAAATCAATTGAAACTGAGGCCCATATGAGCAAATCTAAGCGTGTGAAAAATTTGCACTAAGCAAACTAGATCATAAAAATGCATTTAAATTTGTTCCGAATAGCCTTGTTCTGATGAACCTTCTATGTCAAAAGTAAAGATTTCCCCCAAATCACTTTAATCGATTGCTTTCCATTTGTTCATGCTCAGACTGTTTGCAATATCTCACGTAAAGTATCACACTCGTCAATTTGCAAATCTATCAAATAACTTTGCTTAATCCGCGTTTTTACGGACCATAGACATTACAGAATATGGCATGTGAAACATCATTTAGTTACTAGAATTATCCAAGAAATGTGTGCATCGCCTCTACTCATGATGAAAACACAAGATCGATTATCGTGTGAAGAATTTATGTATGGGATTAGACTGTCTACAAAATCTCACCGGTTTAACTTGTGACAACAATCAGGTAATGTATCCACGCGTTACGAGATAAATTTCCGAGATTTCGTACGTCTAACTAGTTCTCAGCATCCGAAACAAACCTCTTAAAGAAAGGATAGCTCAAATAAATCTGTTCGTCCGAATCAGAGCAGAGCTTATCCCACATTACAAACTTTTCCATAACCCAAACCATCCTTTACAGGTTTCTTCACGCGAAGGGATACGGGAAATTATCGGACCGATGCATATTTACTGGTGGTATCCCATTCCAGCCTGCACTGTAGAAGGTATTTTATTCTATCCGTATCTGTTTTACTTTGAACATTTTACCTTCTACCGTTGCTCACCCCACTATGTTGCATGAAATTAAAACAAAAATAGTCAATCTTTTATTGAATTATTCGTATCCCGAACACTTATATACTGCCTAATCTATTTCCTTGTATTGTTATACACTAAAATTTTAATTTTTACCTTCCTATGATTATTGTTAAGCTTGTTGCTTTTTAGAACATTAAAAACCTTGAATTTCTTTGAATTACCAAAAATTCAACATGTGTACATATCTTGTGTAGGTTCACCGAAACGGGCTACAAATGATGATAATAATGTTGGTTCACTTTCCGTCACCAATGACTTCCAACTAAAACATGTTTCCTAGTATTAAACGCTGAGTTTGCGGTTAATCGAATTTCGACACAATCTTATTTTTTCAAAACTTAATTGTGCATATTAAACTCAAGATTACCTGCTCGGCTCTGAATAAAAAATTTATTGAAAGTGGGCATATTTTAACAGTGTTGAAGCAAATCAAAAGCCTTCTTCATCGAACAGTAACGGTGTGACGATCTCATATATTCCTGTTAAGCTATCCCAAGCAAAATATTTTAATAAATACATGAGTAATGGTCAGTTGTTTATAAACAAATCTACACATGTGTTGTCAAGAATTTCAAACGCTCACTGATGTACCATAAATCTGGAAACAATATGGAATCCTTTTTTAACAATTATAACCTGATTTGTTTCTTTATAACTGCAAATTTTCACTCCTCGTATAAAAGATAAAACTAAGTTACCTCAACTTTCACGAAATTTGTGAAACTGAATAATACTCAATTGGCAAAAACAACCGAATTTCGCAAAATTCGTAACCACCCGTTTAATGGCTTAATGTTTCCTGGCGATGGTTGCATTCATTTTGACACATGCCAACTCAACCCAAAATATAAACTTCTTCCACCATAAATGTTTCAAAAACATTTCTTCACATCATATCATTGAATTTTATTCCATTGATTTGAATTTCTCAGTGTTTGATCTTAATCTCATTATCTTTTCATTTTCAGAAAATCTAATCATTTGGTTCAATCTATAATCTTTTCCGCTAACTAGACACAAATTAATATATATTAAAATTACAGTGGAGCGTGATTTTCGCTTCACACGAAAATAATTATATTGATAAGCCGAGTTATACACGAATGCCACTATGAATCAGATTGATACAGCCAATTTTTTGATGATTGATCCACATAGTGGAGCTAAGTCAACCGAGGAAAAGAACGAAAATGACTTGGTTTTTGAGTGTTTACGTCCGATACAGTAAGTACGTGGTGTGTATGTGCAGTTGATATGAGTATTCCAAAGACGGGTCATTTACATAAAATTATGATATTTTAAAGTGCCCTGAGTGCATACATGTCACTTGGAATCGTTCCATGTTGAAATCATGTTTCGGACAGTGCGCTCAACCGAAATCCTCACTATATTCAATCAATGAAAGCAAAATAACTGCGAATGCCCAGCATAGTATGCAGCAGTGGCTATAATTAAACCTATACAGTGTTAGTTCTAAATAAACCGGAGATTCAATAGTAGTCTAATTAGGATCGAAGAAATTGCTGGACTTCCATGAGAAGCAATCCGCTTAAAAAATCCAACTGATGACCTGCAATATAACTCAATGAAGACATTCAAATAAAGTATTATTTATCATATTTTTTCCACCATTGAAGTGAAAATCTCAACAGATTCTGATTTCGACCACAGCCTTCGTATTTTCCTATATTCGAATAGAATCAATAATCAAGATTTAATTGTGAAAAAAGAAATTGTTTTACATATACCATTGGACGACAGCTATGAAAATGCAGAAGATGCAATCAAAATTCTATTGAGGTGTTTGGCTTGTGCGGGTTCATATGGGGTCAATAGACAGGGCCGATAGTGGAGTGTTCTTTGATATAAGCACTCAGAGTCGATTTGAAATCACGGATCGTAGGAGTGTTCAGAATATCGTGTGATAGTGAATTCCACAGAAAACAAATATGCGCCGAGAAGAAATGACGTCTACACTATAGAGACAAGATTGCGGCATAACGACACAACTTGAATGACTCCGTGTATTGTTAGGGGAACTAACATTTATCTCATCGCAGCGAGGGTGATTTTCCATCCACAGTTTTATAAATGTTAGGATCATGTGGTCCTTTACTCTACTTTGTAGTTAATCGGTCAATCCCAGCATGGTCATTCGCTCTGGGTATGGGATGTGCTGTATCCCATCAACTAACTTCGTCGCCCGGTGGTAAATTTTAATCAGTAATTCAACGTCTTTACGCAACCATGGTGCACGATCTGGGATCATGTATTCTATCGTCGGATGGATGTAAGTATTTAAAATGCGGGGGAGCGTTTTGGGTGAGAACGGCCCAAATATTATCCTTAGCATTCCAAAGATACCGCTTGCCCTGTTGAATACTTTCTGGTAATGACTTTTCGGTTTCAGGTTATTAAAGATCCAGATACCGAGATGCTTCTCAGCGCTGGTCGAAGTCAAGTTTTCATGTTGAAACACATCTTATTTAGTTCAGACCAGTGATACAGGGCATCCAAATCCTCCTACATCATTAAACATTCTTCAATCGATCGTATTCGCTTCCAAATGTTTATGTCATCAGCAGAGAGAACCATCGTGCATCGTACTACTTGCGCAATATCTTTTAAGTAAAACAAGAAAAGGATAGGCCCGAGCAATGAACCTTGTGGGACGTCGCTGGTGACGTTGATGCTTTTTAATAGAACGCCGGCAATACGGACTCGCACATGCCGATCCGTCAGATAATCCATTATCCACGATAATAAGTTTCCTTTTGTCACATATTGCACTAGCTTTTGCAGAAGCAGGACTGTGGTTGACCTAGACGAATGCATTAGATACATAATTATAGCAGGCATGAACGGAGTATCCTAGGTCAAGAGACGTTGCCCAATCGTCCAGAGTGATGAGTAAATTTTAAAGACAAGATCTGTTTCGGCGAAACCAATGTTGCACTGCTAATAAAATATCCTTTAGTTTCAAGGTGACCCAAGATGCACCCAGTTAAAATGCGATCCATGCAGGGTAGCAGCGCAACAGGCCTGTAATTTGATACGTCGGAACGACAGCCACTCTTGTAAATTGGTGTTATCACACCAGCATTCCATGCTGATGATACGCAACCGTCGCGAAGACTCCGCTAGACTGTATGAAAGTTGCCTATATCATACACAGAGAATAGCTGGGGTAAAGTTGTCCTCATCCGGGGATTTTGTCGTATTTATTCCCCGTAGATGTCGTTCCACAACGACTTGGTCAATTATTGGTTTAGTTAGAGGTTCTTATGAAATTGATAAACCATGATGCAATAGTTGCTGTTTAGAGTAAAGCACTTGGCAATAAAAGCTTGCAAGTGCATCCGTTGGCTCTTGAAATGTAATAGTCATTTCTTGTTCTGTCATGTGTGGAAAAACACCTGGTTTCACTTTTGTTCTTTCAATCATAATTTTGTACTGTATTTTTTGATTATATTCCATTCCTTTCACCATGCGTTGCTGGTATTGTTGTTTGTCCTGCCGATCGAGGGTGGTCACTCAGTCCATTATTCAGCAAAATTGAAACCAAGTTGCAGGAGTAGCAAGGTTTCAATTAATGGCCCAGGCTCGTCTTTTCAGTTAAACCCATTTTATGGTTTTAATGCGAACAGAGAACTGGAAGTTGCGCACATCTTTGCTGGGAATAAATCGAGAGTTTGATTGGATTTGCATCTGAAAGTAGTTCAACAATGAGTTGTAATGTGTGTATTTAAGTCACTGAAATCAAGTTGGACCTCGTTTAGTTCACAGAATGCTTCTCTGAGTCTCCAAAATTCCACTATACGCTGTGTCTCAAAGCATCGCATACATTATCGAACACGCGCACGACATGGTCACTCCGCCCCAATGGAGCTTCGTAGGCGATTGATTCAATAGCTAATCCGTTCGAAGTCAAAACAAGGTCCAAAATAGATGGCCGATCTATTCCTTTCATTCGTGTATGGTTGAAGACGTGGTTGTACAAGGTTACTTGGTATAATACTTTGCGAATTTTGTGCTTCAGTGAGTTGTTTGTATGCTGGATTCTTCAATATAGCCGCGGGAGGTTGAAGTCCCGATGATTAGTTTTCGAGCGTGCGGTCGAGCGTTGAGGCGCTGAAGTATTTCAACTAGCATATCATTGTGTTCTGCGGTTGATGTTGGTGAGCGGTATATGACCCCGATTGTAAAGCTGTCACCAGATTCCAGGTGAAGTGAGCACCACAGTGTGTCAGTGAGTGAAAGATCAGTATCTGAGATGATGTTTGTAACAACACAACACAATACTACCTCCAACGCCACCACGGTTACGGCGGAGGAGTGTACTATGGGGAATAGAAAGTTCACTGTAATGTTGCATATTCACCCAACCTGGATATATTCAAATCGAATTTGGACAATTTTAAATCGACCAATCCAAACATAGATCCTATATATTTTACACCATTAGATTTGAACTTTGAAAACAGTTTCTGCCCTATGGATTTTTACTTGATTCCTGAACTGCTCAGTAAGCAAAGAAATCCCGTTTTACTACAATTGTTATTCGTAACTGCCATATTATTCTGTGATTTTTGTTAAGCTATATGCTTTTTAGACCATTAAAATTGAATTGAATTGAATACTCGATTTATACCAAGTTTCAGTCACAACAATAAGATCAGGGGAATTGTCTACACAGATTTTAATCAGTTCGGCTAACTTGTTGACCAAACATTGAGCATTTTTGTAAACACATTTGATCGATACTTCTTTATGTTGTGTTGAATCATGTGGTATGTGATAAAGCGGAAAACAGTGTAATGCCGGATCCTTCCGAATAGTCAGTGCCTGGGATGATAAAATATGTGAGCTTAAATTGAAAATTAGGTTTCGGTGTGAATTGCTCGGTCCGATTTGATTTGACGCGGGGCCTTTGAATCGGCCGTGCTCAAAATTAATGTTTCCATGCATTTTTATTTTTTTTTCAGTCAACACGAAAGCTTTTGTTTTTCAAACGTTTTAACATGTTGTGAACATGTAAACAAAGGACGTTTGATGCCCCGCACGCTTTAAACGCTGCGCAATATTTTTATTTTTTGAAGGATGGGGAATTTGCTGCGCCGGTCAGAATAATTCGAAAGAAAACTCATACATGCCTGCAGACGGAACCGAAACTGTTTTGATTTTGAATGTGACTGGCAATCTCAAATTTTCCCATCAAAATTTGACGTCCCCCTTATTCGTGTTGAAATTCTGTTTAAACTATTTTGATTAACTGAAAATTCGTTTTAACGAATAAAGTTCTCTTCTTCTTTCTTCTTCTTCTTATATAAACATAAATTTCGTATCCGCGTAGTCTGTGAGCTCACAGTTGGTCTTCGTTACAATTCTCGATTAGATCGGACATATCTGATGGATGTAGCAAAACTCCTGGAATTTCGTCTTCATTGATAACCGTAAGGGATCGACGGTCAAGTAGCATCGCACTTCATTAGAACCTTCTACGACAAACAAAAACAATTAGCCTGTCGGGCTTGCGGTTACGGCCTTCCGACAAAAGGTTGCACCGTGACCGCTGTCAGATGGGCTTCGTTGTGAGGTCATGGAGCGAAAAATTATCAACGATGGTTCGGGTAAGTGGTGTGCTCGTGTAGGTCAGTATGATGTGTAGACGGGTTTTGTAGCGGATGAAACGAACTAGGTGAGTAAAATATCGCGCCTAGTGTAGTATGGGTAAAATGCCGCGTAGCTCCTCGAAATTGGATCCGATTTAGTGGTCCAAGGTATCAAGCGAAGTAGAAGTTCGAGCTCTTTCGAACAATTGTAAAATCAGTCGAATATTCCGTAGTTTACTCAAACTTGCACGCGTGGGTTCAGTTTGGTTCAGAAGGTAAAGGATGGATTTCTTTAGAAAATAAAGCAAGGTCAGTACCCATCCTCAAAGCTCAATAGCCATTCACTGTGAAAGAGGGGTTTGTTGATAATAATAATAGTTACTCTGATAACGGAACTTATCCACAACTTTTCAAACATAGACAACACTATCTGCAGAGCAGCATGGTGAATTTCTTGAGTTCTTTTTGTTTTAAAAAGGTTTTTTTGCAACTTGGCGAATTGCAATCGGTCGTTTAATGTGTTTTGCTTCGCGTCAAAGATAGCGATGACATTGTGTGAAGTAATAATCAGTCAAGAACCTACAGGCATTTACTGAACAACATTGATTTCGTCTATCCTAGTCAATGCAATACGGCCACTGGTTTTGTTAAAGTCGTTCTATATGTTGGTTCGTTCTGACTACTTTCCATTATGAATAAACACGCAAGCACGTTGCGACCCTTGCTGCTTTACCACTAATTTATAAATTCATTACGCAAAACTGCCGATTTAGAGGAGTTTGAAATAAGGTACTAAATACATTAAACGACAAGGTGATCTTGCCAGCTTGAGGCGAGAGATCCACGATTCAAACCGGCGCGGATAAACTACCGACAGAGAGAGCGGTTAACTTTAGGCAAAGTATCATCAAGGCTCACTGAACCTAATCTTACTGTCTCCACCTGATCACGGCAATCAGCCAGAAGCCGGTATTGGTGTGTAAAGGATGGGGATGTGAGCACCACAATACAATGCATCATGATGTTAGACACTTTTGGATAAGGTGGGCATGACAAACATCTGTAGATGAGGTAGGATATGTGCGATCAGGATCCACGTGACTTCAAATAGTGGAAAAATAGCTAACAAGTAGAACTTTTAAGCCACTGATTGATAAGGTTAGTACTACTAACCAGTTTTGATAGCATGTGTCCACACACATGTGGATAAGAGTTAAACTCATGACTTGAACGAAAAATCCATGTTTCCATGCCTTTGCATCACACACCATACGACCCTATCTTTAATTCTGTAACACACACAAGGGAAAAATTGGTGCCGATAATAAAATAAAAAATGATCTGGCAGTCTAATTCTATTTTTAGTTGATGTAACCACAGCGCATGTACTGCTAAGTGCTGGTCAAACCAGCAATAAACACCTGCCCTGTGGACCGTACGGGCAATATACAGATAGAAAAATTACACTCACGCAAATATTAATAAATATATGTGTACTTGCAAAGATTTATCGCACATCATGAAATGCTGTTATGAAATAGACTAATTTAATAAAGCGAAAATTTGGCGAATATGTAAAAAATTGTATTTTTATTTCACCAAATAATAAAATGTAAAATAACTTTTCGAAATCTCATTTCCGAAAAATACCAACGACCACTTCAACTAGTTTCGAATCGGTTAAAATCAAACACTCTTGTTTGAAAACGTTGATAAATAATACTACACGGGAAAATGGAACACACCATCTGTTCACATGCCGTTCTCTTTTGTCAACATGAAAATGTCATTTAATGCAACAGAAGATAAAAATTTTCGACCGAAGCTTTTTGCACACGTTTTAATCAAACATAGCTGCGAAAATCTTCAATGACAGATTCCAGTTCAGTTTGAAAAATAAATGTGCTCATGGATTACACATGCCACAAGCTCATTTTCTGTGCTGTTGACCGAAGTTGAGCTGTATTCACTGTATTCTATCATCACGAGGCTTTATAGACCATTAAAAACCTTGAATTCGTATTCCCAATTTAAGTTTCAAATAATGAGATTATTAAACTCATATAAACATATACATGGTCATATAAGAAATACGATTCAATAGTCAAGTATTGTGTTAGTCACCCCCCTCAACTTGGAAAACATTTCAGCGATATGACTAATTTGGTGAACTTTAAGGGTCTTGAACTTTTGACCCGAGATCGCTTTTTTGTGATTCTGCACTTCAACACCGTGGTTTGTGTATGAACATTAGTTGATATTTACCAATGTCTTATTTTGTAGTAATTTCAAGGTGAAACCTTGCTTAAGATAAGTTAATGAAGAGTGCAAGAAGATATTGGACAGTTTTAAGCGTCTTGATCAAGTCACCCAGAATTACTCGGTGATTCTGTAATAAACTACCGTGGTTCTATGTCAGAAGCATATATAAGAACTATGCCATGTAAGAACTCTAACTATGTACACTATGGATATATCATTTGTTAATGAACGTTTCAGACCAAGGTAATGAAATATTAAATGATTCCGATTTATTGTATTGTGTTCCGATTTGGTAAGGCCTACAGTGCTCTCATTTCGAAAATTTCAAAACAAATTTCTTCTGAGACTTAAAAATTGCATATGAGCCCATATGAACTCACACAAACCAAACACCTCAATAGAATTTTGATTGCATCCTCTGTATTTTTGATAGTTGTAATCCAATGGTACATGTAAAGCTATTGCTCCTTTAAACCATAAAATCTTGATTCTCGATTCTTGGATTTCCATTATAATAAAATTCCGTAATCATTACCAATTTCTTCAATAAATTGTAAAACAAGGTTATACTTGAATGCCACTGTTGCATAGGGTTCGTACAATGAACCACGATGTTAAAACAAAGAATCACATAGTGATTCGTGGTCAAGCACTCAAGGCGCTTATGGGTGACCAAAGTAATGTGTTGCTCACATTCCCCGTAATTACACTCCACTACCGGTTTCTGGCTGTTTGCCGTCATCAGGTGGAGACAGTACGATCAGGATCCGCAT
>JACCGJ010014601.1:0-13956 GCA_013407085.1 Atriophallophorus winterbourni
TATAGTTATAGTGCCGTTCAACAAAGCATTGAAAGGTACAATAAACGAAATGGAACAGTGACAAATAACAGTGATTATTTTTATTCATTTACACACGCAGATTTTTCAATTTTTGTTTTTTTCATTATAGCTTATGGCCGAACAAAATTTAATTTCAGGTTGTAATATTAATGATGCACTCCCTCCATTGATGTCGGTTTATTGCCATCATTGCCATGTGTTGAACCATACACTCTCTCCTCCCTTCAGGCAAGCGCACCCGTCTAACCTTGGCTAAACCAGAAGTGAGCCTTTTCAATCCACTCTTCCAAGTTAGCGGCTGACCGCCAGCTACTTTTCCCCAGTCTGTATCAGCTGACTCATAGAGCGCTCGGTATGGTAAGCGTTCAGGATTCATGCACAGGATGTGCCCAAACCAGCGGAGACGACGTCGGTTAATGGCTATCTGATGGCTAGTGCCGTTGCTTTCTAAGACGCAGCGCCAAACCTCAGAGTTGTAAACTCGGAGAATCTAGATGCTTGCCACAAAAACATCTGAGACAACCCTTGTAGTTGGTTTTATAAACACAGTTCGTTGAGCAGCCCGAAATTTTGAAAAACCCCGGTATGCATGAACAAAGAGCGGTGTGTTATGCCTCCTTTATACGTTCCTCACATTCCAGTAATGTTCAAGATTCTGCTTATTTGTTTAGACCCGTCATTGAGATATAGAAACTGCTCTTTGCCATGTTTATCCGCTTTCATATTTTACCCAATTCAATTGGCGTCTAATTAATCTCCTAAAGTATCCTCGATCAGGAAGTTAATGACTAACTGCATGATGAGTCCGCTTTTTTCCCGGTAGCATCGAAGCAGATGAGTTCAACTTTGTAGAACTGCTACAGGAAACGCAACTGCAAGGCTTTTCCAATAGTTTATGCGGGTAATCAGCGAGAATGATAGACCCAAAAAGCGAAATGTAACGAAACCCGGGTATTCCGTTGAATGTTAAGCACTGATCAGGGACTCGGCACTAACTGAACACATCCTGGAAACCGGTCACGGCTTGTCATTCAAAATATTGCATGCTGGGAACCACCCCTCAAACACATGCTAAAGCCCAATGGCCTTACTTGAACACGAAAACATCCAAAGGCTTTATGCATTCCGCCTTCTCGATTGGATATTCGTCGAAATTTTTTCTCGGTAAGAATTTGTTTCACTTGGAATGTTTTTCCTGAAGAAATCACACGCTCGGAATCTGTTGCGATTTTCGCTTCGAAACTGGATGAGTATATGACGAACCACGCGGTATGTGACTGTCCCTATTGATTTTTGAAATATTTTGTAATTTTACTCCACATACCTCGTCATCTTATTGTTATTGTTTAGCTTACTGCTGTTCTACCATAAAACTTTCTGAGTTAAACCTCGATTCATTCATTCATTTCATTCAGTCCTCTCCGTGCCGGGTGGCACATGAGGCGAAGACAACTTCACGCCAGTGGTTCCGGTCTGTCGCTGCTTCCGTTGCCGTCTTCACCGTGAATCCTTGTGCATGTAGTTCGCGTTCCAACGTTCTGCGCCAAGTTTCCTTGGGCCGTCCCCTTTTTCGTTTACCTTGCGGATGCCAGTGCATGGCTACCTTCGTATGCGAACTGGGATCCATCTTGCAGACATGACCGAACCACGGATCTGTTGTCATCGTTTCCGTAGTAATGTAGGTTTTACGGGATAGGGTTGCTAGCCCTAAGCCCCCAAAACCCTCCTTCCTTTCTTCTCAACGGGCTTGGGACCCGTCCTTGGGCGGAGTTAGTTAAACCTTGATAATGTGAATTAAATGAGCGGGGCGTGAAACCTTACAGTGAGCGACAACAAAGGTTGGTAAGAATGCGGTGAAAAAGTTTGATGAAGCGGATATCTCCACAATCTGGCATCTGGTTCTGAAGCGGACAAACATTAACGTTTATCAGCCGTAGTGTAGGCACGGATTACGCAAGCAGGCAAATCGGTCAGC
Source organism: Atriophallophorus winterbourni (assembly GCA_013407085.1). Classification (NCBI taxonomy): domain Eukaryota; kingdom Metazoa; phylum Platyhelminthes; class Trematoda; order Plagiorchiida; family Microphallidae; genus Atriophallophorus; species Atriophallophorus winterbourni. The sequence goes on from JACCGJ010014601.1 coordinate 1,997, forward strand.
GGACGTGGTTCACACCTACGCACGGTTGTGGGATTACACTACATGATAGCTCTTTCTCTCGCCTTGTTATCATAAGTAGCTCAGCACCTGTCATGGTCTGTGTACTTTTTAGCAAGCGTCGAAATGGCCAGGTAAATGCGCTTTATGTTTAAAGTAATGTGTTGCTCACATCCCCATCCCTTACTTTGGTCATCCATAAGCGCCTAGAGTGCTTGACCAAGAATCACTTTGTGATTTTGTTTCTGAACATCGTGGTTCGTTGTACGAATCCTATATAACAGTTGGCTTACAAGTATAACCTTGTTTACGCTTTATGTTCGTTAATCATGACATCCTTAGTTCGATCAAGCTCTTGTTTTGACACGAGAATTCGTTGGATGGATTCCACTCAGCATAAAACGCGAACTGGTCAACTCTTAGGTGTTAGTTGTAGATTTCTTCACGGAATCCGAGGCTCAGCGAACATTCTCATGTTTATTTATAACAAGCAGTGGAATGATGGCATCACAAACACACGGCATGAATACATTTTATCTGGGATGACATGATTTATTCGATATCGAGTAACACTTGCTACCGTTTCATCCGGACAGAATATAAAACGAAACTTCATCATGCGGATCCTGATTTAACTGACCCTACCGGTCGTAGTGTCATTCAACTGCCTGTAAAATAGGGATTTTCGTTTTATCATTATCTTCTTCGATAGTAATTAAACAAGGCATCCTGCCAAAAGTCGACGTCAATTTCTCGCTTTTGAAATAAACCGCAAAGTTCTGGATTCTGAAACTCAGAAAACAACACCGTCATTGATCGATTAACACGTATCGGCTACTTGTTCTAATTTGTTACACGAACGGCACGCGTTTTAAATCCTCGGGTTATCAGCGCAGTTGTGCTTTCGAGCGTATTCGAGGTATCAACTATCATCGAGTAAACACACGCACACACACATGCAACCGAACCCAACGGCACATTTTGATTTGAGTTCTCACACCGACGCAGTGTGGGGTCGATCGGTCTGTTATAGCAGACAGATTTGAACAATTATCCGGCGCTACCCTTTTGACCTTTGTTCTGAGTTCACCACTCCTGAACGTGAATTGAGCGTAACACTGAGCGGTAAGCACAAGTGCGCCAGTTAATCGAGACCCAATGCTACACACCGGTGCATCAGGTTTTCACATTTCGGCAAACGTGAAAATATGCAAATGAAACGATCACGCCAACACGGGTCGAATATTAAGTCACATTCTCCCGATATAGGTAGTTACAATGTTTGTTGGACAATTTGGAGGGCTATCGATTGGAATATATTTGGGACAGATTGTGTATTCACAATGCAAGGAAATTTGAGTGCAATCGGTTAGAGTAGTTTTTGGGTAACGTTTCACTTCTGACACAGAAGCTTCGTCAGACCAAGGGTGATAGTCAGGACAGGGAACATGGTTGAGTAGTAGTCAACCCACCACCACTTATTTGACCTTACCGCTAAACAGCATATAGTACGCATACAGTGTGTCACGTCTCGTGGGAATGACCATCATTAGTGGTCCATTTTCCTCACAGTGTGTATCCAAATCAATCTGATACAAGTGAACACGGTCAAGGTCAGTTGACACAGCTGCCCACGTACGTAAAAGTACATAACTAACGGGGCTAAGGAGATTTTTGAACTAAAAACAAAAATCTAATTAACTAGTAGGTATAAGGTGAATAAAAACTATTTACTTTCGCATCAGTGCCGAGCGCCAGATTGTGGAGATTTCTGCCCCATCCAACTTATTGACCTACCTTGGCAATTTCGACCGCCTCCGTATGTAGGCGTTCACTATGCGGTTTAATACCGCGTCTCGATATTGCCACATTGTCTAGATCGAAGCTGTGGCCCGTATCTAAAACGTGCCCCGCCAAGGCGGAATCACGAATAAGTGATTGATATTCCCTCGCATCCCGGGGCTGTCTCCGGACACGCTTAATCTTACTACTTAATCATGTTCCCTGTCCTGACTATCACCCTTGGTCTGACGAAGCTTCTGTGTCAGAAGTGAAACAATACCCAAAAACTACTCTAACCGATTGCACTCAAATTTCCTTGCATTGCAATTTGGAGGGCTGTTTACGAATGCGTCATTGGAAGTTTCACGTAGTGGAAATCGAGTTTTGACGCCAGCGAATTGTTATACTAGACTGTTCGGACCAAAGGTTGCGTCGAATAAATCCGTGAGTAGTACTTGAAATTACGAGCTGCGTTGCACATTGAAGCTTTGTGACGTTATGATACTATTCATTGTTGAACTCAGACACTGTGAAAAAATAAACTTGGGAAAGTTATGCAATAGAGGAAAATATTCGTAGCTATGGATGTGGATGGTGTTCAACTTGTGTTCGCCGAGCTTGCGTAGTTATTCTTGGAAGTTTCGTCATCAGGCTAGATGATATCATCAGCCAAACTTCTTTCGAAGCATCTTGTAGTTGGAATTCGTTGGTTATTATACCGTTTGCCTGTCCATTCAGGGTCACTCCCGCGGATTGGTCGAGTTCATGTTATGCCTTCTCCGTGGGCGGTTTCTCATTGGTCCGTTTGTTGCAGCCAGTTGGAGATGCTGGTTAATTGCATTTGTTGTTGAGTGTTGGGAAAGTTACATTGGATCGAATTAGGGATATCGTCAAGCGAATGAGTTCAGTTTTGATCTGATATGGTTCATATCTGCACGATTTACCCCTTAGAACCCGAATAGGTTTGATAAATAATGCCGAAGATGTTCAACTAACCAAGCCAACTAAGTTGGTTTGAGAGAAGATATCTAAATGAAACACAACATTATGCACCACTTCAATCTACGGTTGCCCTGGAATGAAACTCTCGAAAGAGAAGCCCGTGTGGATAATTACCTATTTGACGGATACAGTTTGATTCTGATTCCACGATAAACTGCAGTCTCCGCGGTAACTGGTTGCGCACAAATTCCTCGCGAAAATCGCGTGTTTGCCTACAGTTGGTTAATCAGTGCATCAGGAGAGTGCGTTCCGAAACAGTTATACACTTTTGTCTATTTGACCGTTACCGGAACTGTTGAGGCTACATTTTCCTGTCGTTGTTTGGCAAAAAACGTAGCCGACTCACAAAATTCAAGGGACGGAAACTTTTTGAATAACAGAAATATATGGATGGATTATCTATTTGCGAGAACTTGCTGACTGTTCCACAGGAAGCTGCCTGATACCTGAGCAATATTAAGCAATTCGGCGCTCAAGTTGTTTATGGTTGCTTGCCTTCTCTATAATCGTAATTGAAAAAGTGTAAAGCTAACAAATCGATAACACTATTTTGTAATCTACTATCCTCATCAAAAGCTCCCACGGGGAGACTAGCGATTTAGTGAAGCGAGTCCACGATATGGAAACATCGACTGCATGTGTTGGAAGCGATGGTAGCATGAAGACCTTAGTCGCACCGGAATTCACAATGCTTGATATGAACAGGCTGAGCGCATTCCGAAATGTTGGAGTGCAAACATGTGTTTGGACACGTGATTGAACAGGTTGGTGATACCAGCCTTATCCAACAGTGGCATACAAGCGCTCCTTGTTTACCATTCCTCCACTGTTTCAAGCGCATGCGGATCCTGATCTTACTGTCTTTACCTGATGAGTGCAAACAGCACCAAACCGATCGAGGGGTGTGAGTGATGGAAATGCACGCAAATGAAATTTTTTTGTCTCAACTACTCGTTTTTAACCTCGGGGTTGCACAACCGATTACGCTGACCCAATCGTTCTGACATGATCGTTAATCAATGGTCACATGCACAAGGTCATCCACAGCTCACCAGCTGATTGAAGGTCAAAGTTTTGCCGTTAAATAAGTGACCGGGTTTATAGGTGAAAGATACACAATGCTTCCAGCAAATACATTAATACCGTTGTAATTGTCCTTAAGAAACATGGGAGGATGTTAACAGATGAGTACGTAATATATTTGGAACAGAGTTCCGTTCACTCAACAACTAAATCCCACTCAAGAAGAAGAAGAAGAAAATAGGTTTATTTGTTGGAACACATTTTCAGCAAATATTAATTTAACCACAGAATACAATGTATGGACAGAAGATAAAATTTATAGATTTATGGAAAACTTTGGATTGCCAGTTAAATACGAAACAAGTTCAAATTCGTGTACCGGCGACATCAAACGCTGTGATGGTAATCGACGAAATTTCAGCCTGTTATCGCTTCCAGCGTCGAAACTTTCATTCGAAATTTGGACACTTATTTGTTGCATAACGATGTAACGACCCCTGTGTCAATACACACACTTGACATTACATTATTATATTTTATTCCTTTTTCATGGAACGAATATTTACTATGACATGGCAATTGTGAAGCCATGTGCTTTTTGTGACTATAAATGCTTGAAGATTTTTCCAATCGTGCTTTTTCAGTATTTGTTTGAAATTTCTGCAACCGGCGTAGTCAAACTCGATGTTCCAAAATATAAAAAGTGCATCGCATTTGAAGCCTATATTCTTGGTTTCTATACAAACATGTTTACAAATTTAACAACAAATGGTTTAATTGACGATAGACAAATAAAAGAAAAAATTTAATTTTAAGCCCGGTCGATTTAAAGGCCGCACAAGATGATCGCTAGGAGAAGCCATACACCTCCAAAGACAGTTTGCAGATTTAAAAAAACAATTCTTTCTGCACACCTATCGATCCCCCACTCGAATTTTCCAACAATTATCTACCTCCGTCCAATAGTGACGAGCATGACAGACCAATGAACCGCATAACTCGAAATGCCGTTGTCCAACACGTGACGCGTCGTTCTACTTTGAACCAGCCACATCGGATAATTATCGATCGAGGGTGAGATCAACATGTGGTTTTACACGTTTGTCAACACCGCGAGCGTTCAGCAGTAGCTATTGAATAAACATTCCAGGTCAACACAGCGTGGGGCAAGAATGAATGATTGCGAGCATGGACATTGATTGTGGATGGATCAATACTAGTATGTCCAGAGCGGTGGTGAGACAAGAATATATCCATAAAAACGGAGAGCGGATCGTGAATAAATAATCTCATCAGCCCCCCATCAAAGACTGCTGAGCAAGAGGAGAATTCCGGAACAAACATACTTATATATCTTCAACTGCATTATAACCTGCCACATTTTCTGTGGCATTACATCATTACATTACATCTCTGTACATTGTGCTGATCACATCCACGCGGTTTCATCCTCTTTTATCTGTTATCACCACCAGCGATACGCACTAGTCCAACATAATCTCACTTCTCTCCCTGACGTTCGGAGCGATTGAGATTGAATCCCACAACCAGAATACGCCTAACCGAGCGAACGCGGGGTTATGATGTTAACACACTACCCGGGTCTAGAGACAAATATAGGAAGCAGTATTTCCAAAATTGCCAATCAATTATTGCTATTTACACACGGTTTTCTATTCACGCCGGATATAACGCAGGTTCGTGATACAAAAGACATTGTAGTAACATACGAACTTCCATTGGCGTTAGTCCCAAACGCGCGACCCAGTCTTAGCACAATGTTTAGCTTATCGAGAGTTCTTGCAAGTAATCCCAAACCACACAGAAATACATGTCGGAATTGTTCGTGCTGCGAGTGGAGGAATGGAACTGCGAGGATCACATAGCTGGCTGACGCAAGAGCTCGGGTTTCTTAGAGCCGGGGATCTCTGGTGTATGTTGTAGTATAAGATATATGCGGATTACTTGAACTGACTCATACATTGTTATCGCTTTTACTTGTGTGTGACTATTTCCTCCTGGAGGATGAGTCGGCTTCGTTTGAAGTGTCTTGGGAATTTGGGTACAAAGCAGCGTCCCCAGCACCACTCGGCGTTTGTTCGAGTCAGCTTCTCTAGCCTTTACACAACCAAGTGCAACCTGCAAGGCAGCAGGGATTTGACAGAAAGAGGTGGTGTGCACCAACTAACCGTCTACGAGACTCTGCTCCAGATTTTTCCTCAGGGTTTACTCCCGAAGCATTTCCAGCGATTGGGTATCCCGCAAGGCAGCGGAGGTTTAAAATCAGGGTTTTCCTTCCCCTAGATGAAATGCCCTCCCGGGCTAACGAGCTCCATCTGCCCGAAGCAAACTGGTATTCATGCGCCAGTCACTCGCCCTCGCGAGTTGTTGGTAGAAGCAGTTCCGCCGGGCTCAGCTTCTGGCATTGTTATCGCATCACTAGTTGATTGAGATGTAAAACCTGGTGCGGTGAGCACCGCTGCCTGCATTCGAAAATTATAGAGCATAATGAACTGAATGTAATAAGTATTGGTGGGATAAATACAAGTAGCCACCTTTACTGTAATCACACCCATATGGCGGGAAGAACAAGTTACAGCATGTGGTATGCAAGGCGGGCATAGTTTCGGAAATAGCGATCGAATGCGCGTTAAAACTTGGATACGTCAATGCTCTAGTGATGGAAAAAAAGGTTAAGACTCCAAAAGAGCTACCGAACAGAAGCCACTTAGTGCATTCGTGCTCTTGCGCGGGAAGAGAACATTGATGGAATTGAAAACTTTTGGTGTATTGTTTGGACGTATAGTAAATCTAGTTGCCTCATCGGCATGCCCATCGAAAGGTGACAGGATATTTGCCGTTATACAACACTATGCAGCCAATAGAAATACATAATCATCATAGAGCACAAGTCTGGAGCCAGTGTCAGACACGAAGCAGATAAGCAAACGCGTAAAAAGAAAGCAGGTAAGCGGAATATGAAAATGCGTGTAAAAAGCAGATTGTATTTGTAGTTTCACTGAATGCCATTTTTCGTTTTTTAATAAAATATCATACTATGTTACAGGGAACACCTAATAAAATATATTAGCGCCAATGACTTCGGTTTGCAGCGATATCTTGTAAGGTTCCCAAGCACCTATTAGGTGGATCTTTTGGACCCCACCCAGGCAAACGAATACGCCCCACTGAGCCTAGCGCTAAAGTGAGATAATTCATTCCATCGCGCCATGGCATGCACTAGCCACCCGATCGTTTCTTCTAGCCTATCCCAGGCTCTACGAATAAGGCACAGCATAGTAAGCGGTGACGAGGCATTCTTATAACGTACCCCAACCATAGCAAACGATCAAGCAACAATTCATGGCCTCTTGGTCCGAACACCCATTGCAGACATCAATATTAGCAACGCGATGCTGCCATCAAATGCGAGCAATCATACACAGGCAACGAGTGTCAAAAACAGAAAGCCAAAGGACATCTGCCGCTCGGATAAACCAGGTTTCGTAACCATATAAGCGTTGTACAGCCGACCACTAGGATGGAGTAAAACATCTCATCGTCGCCACAAATGGCGGCTATTCAATGCTACACCGTTTTGAAAGATCCCAGTGCAATACATAATCCGTTCCCTCGGTTGAAGCCATAATCAAACACAGACCTTATGTAGTGTTCGCCGCCAGATTACCGAAATATCGAAAGAGATAACTCAGCATGATTGAAAGTCGCATCAACGTTACTAATGAGGAAGTGAAGAGTTTTCCAATCCAGTTTATCCACTATACGTAGCTGTCGGCAACTTTTTCCAATCAATGCTACTCACCAAGGAACTGCGGATCACTTCGTCATACATTGGTCATTTGCAGACGATCATTCACTCTACAACGAACTAGCGAAATCTTAATCAAAACATATCATGTTGCCATCTGGAACGTCCCATTTGCCTCGTGATATCAATATCAAAAGGATATGGTCCTTGAACAATTGAGAAACCATTTATCTCGTTCACAGTGTACCGTTTTCTTGTATTAAACATTAGCATACATCCGGAATATCAAACGTTTTCGAACAAAGCAGTGGCATTAAAAGATTTTGCAACGGCGAGCTACCACGAGCATCCATTTTCAAGGTCACAGCATTGTTGTGTGTTAAGAACACGCAATGTGAAGAGCGTTCTAATAGACGATACAACACTTAATTCGGCCCCCAATTGAACAGCCAGCACAATTAGTATCGCAACCATGTCTGATGTGAATAATAAAAAGCGATTGAACGTCAAAATCATCTTGTTGCTCAAAAACCAATGAAAGTAAATAATGCATGAAAGGCTTCTATCGTACAACACATGTATCAAAATCTTGGTCAGCGAACCGAAATAGCACAAAAATAGAGAGAAACCTGATTGTACGGAAAGGGACATGGTGAGGGAAAATACAGTTGAAAAGCAAGATCACGTGATTGGTTTAGTACAAAAAGAAGAACAATCAAGTCGATGCCATAATGCCAACTGAGCAGTAGGACTAGCGTAATCATGACTGGAAAGCATGGAGTGCAATTGTTCAGAAGATTCATTGATTGCGTCAAATGCGTATATTTGCGGGATGTGTAGCGGGGTGCGAATCAACTTCTTCAACAATATACCCAAGTAAACATCATCGAAGCGCAAATAGCGCGTGTACCACGAAGCGATCCGCAGTTCTTTGGCGATTTTCATCGAGAGGAAAAAATTCCCACCTGCCACATACGGTGGATAAACTCGATTGGGAAATTCGTCCACGGTAACCATCCATTTCTTCTTTCGCCCGGGCCATTTAGTTCGAACCGGAGCTGCATTGTTCCAGGCGTAACCGGCGAACAATCGTTCTTTGACCCCCACACTCAAACCCTCCACAAACGCGATCACATTTCGAGGGTATACGAAGAAATCATCATCCACAAACATGATCAACGGGACTTGTGGACAGTATCGCACGGCCCATTCGATGCCAAACAGGACCTTGTACGTGTTGTTGTGATATTGATCGATAAAGTCTTGCTGAATGAGGTCTTTTTGAATGCGGAGTTCCTCAGCCAATCTAGCTGCACTGTGTGTGTCCAGTGTGGGATCATTACCGAGGAGAAATAAGTGAACCACACGCCTACCACCCCAACAATACTCTGAACCCCAGGTTAGCCGAATAGTGTCACGTTTTGCGAAATTGGCTGGGGCAGATTTGATCAAGAGTAGTAAGTCTGGTGAAATTTTCTCACACCGATCGGAGTTGGAAACGAGAATAGGGAAATCTGGTTTATTGATCGGTTCAACATCAACCGAAAGGTTATTCAGAACCCGACGAACGAGTTCTGGCATATCTACCTCCAAAGGATAATTGAGATCATTGGACCCGGTGAAATTCCAAGGCTTGACTTCAAAGGAGGCAGTAGAATGGAGTGTTTCAGTATCGATGATGGTGTGGTTGATTTCCTGAAGTTCAAGTGAGGCTAGTCTGGTTTCTAGAGAATAGATCTGAGGATGGCTGCGCGCCGAATGCCATGTGATGATGAATACTAGCATGTAGGAAAACAAGGCGATAGTCAAAAGAAACAGAGCACAGTTTCGGTAACGCGAACCGTTTGCCATGATCAGTACGCCCATCCTGAAGTCGTCTGAGAAAAGAAATGAGAAACCTATACACAGACAAACGGCGAGGACATTTGAGAATAGTAGCAACATTTGTCTTGTATAATACAATCCATTAAAGAGAAATATGTGTACGAGCGATTTGATATATGAGATATTTGAACGCACACGCATTTTTTATATTTGTCAAGGTCTGGACAACATGACAGTAGTTCAGCTCACTTGCAATCTGTGACTATGTGGCACTTCGCCTGTATATAGGTTTGTTATTTCCTACAACATATGGTATGCAAGCACAAGCCTGATACAGGCCAAGTACCGCAAAGTCAGAGATTGCACGTGGGCTAAGATACTGTCAGGTTGTCCAGCCCTAGACACACATGAGGGGGGAAATGGAAAGGGTAGTGAGACTCCAGCGTGTATTAGCATGCAGCTCACTACCGTTGGCCAATCAATTTAGCACGATGCTGCACAGAAATGCTGCACGATTGCACATCCGTGCATCAAACCACAAGCCTGTATCAAAGTAAAGTACCTTCACAGTCAGATTGTACATGATATTGGATACTGTGAGATTGTCCAGGATTAGGAAGATATAATGATAAAAGTCGGTTATGAGAACCTTGTGGGTTCTCGCACGTTGCACCAACTGCGCACGGCGTTACGTGCATAATGTATGTATGTATTAAAGCACAAGCCTGATCCAGCAAAGTGCCGCACAGTCACAGACTGCACGTGGGAGATATTACTGTCAGGTTGCCCAGGCCTAGACAGATATGAGAAATAGAGAATAAAGATAATACATATGGTAGCGAGACTCCAGCGTGTTTCAGCATGCAGCTCACTATCCGTGGCCAATCAATTTTGCACGGTGTTAGCCGCACAGCACAGAAGTACTGCACGATTGCACATAAGTACAATTGCAGTGTTGTGCACGAAGAGTATTGAGAAACATGAATTTGCTCTCTTAAGTAATCTTGTTCATCGGCGGATACGCACGCAGTCGTCACAAGCTTAGATATTTGGAGCTAAGATTGTACTTTCTGACCATGCACAGCAACGGACGTGACACACAACTTTGTTCACCATTCAATCGTAGATTGAACACACTTGGACTTGAAACTTCAAGATCAAGGATAAATCCACGCGAAAAACAACTGTTGGATTTCGTGGCTAACAAGAAAGCGAAATAAAACTGCTTTAACACAGCAGTTGGTTGGAAAAACAGTTTAATCGACATAGTAATTTTAACAACCAGTGAACGGGAGAAAACCCTGGAACAGAGTCTGGTAGATCACCTCTTTCTGGCAACTCCCTGTTGCCTTGCAGGTCGCACTTGGTTGTGCAAAGGCTAGAGAAGCTGACTCGAACAAACGCCGAGTGGTGCTGGGGACGCCGCTTTGTATCCAAATTCCCAAGAATCTTCTTTGAAGCCGACTCATCCTCCAGGAGGAGATAGTCGCATAAAGTAAAGTAAGTAAGTGCATGTGTGTGCAAACATAATAACAATCACTCCAATACTAATGGGTGCATTGTGATAGGGCAGTATAAAACACTTCCGAAAATATACTACCAGTTTATGCGTGATTTAAAACAACTAATGAATAAACCTGAGTGGGCAGCACACTGCGTGCGATGCAGGTCAATTTTAGGAACTAAAAACTAAAGAACATCCCTAGTCCAACATCCAAGTAAGTATGAATCACACGTAAAGCTAAGGCTTCATGCGAATAGAATGTCTATTGCGAACGTTGTACGAGAAGTCAAACACAGTGAAAACAAAGAATGAGCATTAGCTGTCAAGTGAATACAGTACGTATGCTCTATTTCAAGATAAGCAAGTTCGCCATTATTCGTGCATTAAAAGAGTTTGATTTTGAAGAAACGATTGTGTTGCAATTAATCTCGGAATTTTCGAAACTCAGCTGCATACCAAGGTTATGTACCGGGGTTTGGCGAAGCTTACATAATTTAGTGGGGATTGATTTTACCACATGCGGTAATAAAGCCAGTTCTGGGAAAGCTGATGCTTTATCGCAAGTTGGGAATAATCGCGTTAAAACAAAATTTGCCCAGTTAACCCATCGTGTGGTTTACCTCTACAGTAGAATAAATTATACGCTTGAAATATTGAAAACTCAAACAGAAGGAGTAATGACCATGGGTGATTAATATTCGATAACGAGAGCACAGGTTAGAAGAAAGATGCAACTTACCCAAAGATAAAAAATATTAAAATTGTTTAGTATTTCACGGAAACACATGAAGGCATGCCTTGGCAAAAACTTTCAAAATATTAAAGGCCTATTGAAGCAAGATCCCGATGCGATTTATAAAATGAAGAGCTGGGAAAAGGAGAGGAATTACCGTTCATAAAATGAAATTCGAAAATATGCTGAAATCGCTTATATCTATGTACCATTATAATTTGGTAAATTGAACTTAAAATGAAGATTATATATTTTTTGCATGGATCAACATGTATACTAAACACAAAAAGGTAAGAATCGTGAAAAGTCCGGCACATTTTACTTAG
>JACCGJ010014606.1:0-24164 GCA_013407085.1 Atriophallophorus winterbourni
TCAGTGTTAATGCCGCACAGTGTGTTAAGGATTTAGGAGTACTGGTTAGGGATGACTTCAAATGGGAAGACCAAAGTGCCGCTGCGTCTCAGAGTGCACGCAAGGTACTTTTTCGGCTGACATCAGTGCTATCTAGCAAAAGACCCGCTGTATTCCTGCAACTTTACAAAGCATTAGTTCGGCCGCATCTCGAGTATTGTGTTTAGGCGTGGTGTCCTCACTATTAAAAGGATATCCTTCGACTTAAAAGCGTACTGCGCTCCGCAAATATTATGATTGAGGGTCAGCGATGGAAACCGTACGCTGCGTGCCTGATGTTTCTCGATCTTTTCTCCCTTAGCACAGTCGTTAAACAGGTGATTTAATTGAAACCTTTAAAGTCTTGGAAGGTTTGCGTGGCGAGCCAATGAACGACTACTTTTCTCTAATTTCCGAGATGGACACCGGGGCCATTCATTTAAAATTGATGAGAAGCGATGCCGGCTAGACTCCGGAAAACACTTTTTCAGCCTTAGAGTTGTAATTATCTGGAACATTCTTCCGGAAAAACTTATATCGTGCAGTTCCGTCTCGTGTTTTAAACAGGGTTTGGACCGCAATTGAGGTAGGTTTTTTCCTGAAAACTCCGTAATTGCTATACAAGCTGATGTAGTTCACATTTTATCGTAATCCCGTAAATCAAGTAAAGGCTAGAGTTTTGTGGCTTTTTATACACGATTCTAGTTGATCTGACCTCTCACCGTGTTTATGAAGAGAAACCGCTTCATCTCTATCCAGCATCGGTTATAACGCGGTGCTCCCTAAATGCAATCCGGATTAAAATTGGTGTCGTGACCCTCGAAAATTACAAGAAGAAAAAAGAAAACACGTTTTGGCAGTTGTGGGTGCTTCTCTGCAGCTTTTAACCGAAAGAAATTATGGACGCTCGATTGGTTCGTTAGCCACATACTGTCCTCAAATTAGGCTGAACTATTAAAGTCTAGACGCTTTTGCCCAGTGGGTTCAATTATTTTACCATCTTTCCTGTCGTAAGATTTCTCTAGCAAAGTTATCAAATAATCATTATCCAATTTCAAATAGATATCAAACATATAACACACATTTGCATGCATCTCCTTCACACAAAACACCTCACGACCGGTTTCGTGCTGTTTGCATTCATCAGGTAGGGACAGTAGGATGAATTAACCTTTAGTTACTTTTTATCCCGCGCAATTTGATACATCTCACTGGGTAGGTCCCTCTTTGATGACATTTCAAAATTTTTATTTTTCGATATTTTCCATTATCCCTGAAATTGTAAGTTATCCGAAATCATCTTTCGCTTTTGAAAAGTGCTCCTGTCATATATTTTTGTCGCTTATTTCTCAACAGAATGAAATTGTCATCGGTCATTTATAACCCACTCTCATATCCACGTTACTCGAGCATAATCATTCATTTATTAGAAAGGATAAAAAGAACACATGTCTCTACGGCATAAACGTAATTTTAGACAGATATTTAACGAAAATTAACGTAATCAGCATGGATAGTCATGAGTAAATTATTCGGCAAAGTAAGTTATCAAAATTGTTCCATAGTTCAAGATTCGTCCAGATTCGTTTTAAATTCCGTCTGAAAGTGTGAAAGGGTTTTTTGGGCATAAGTCTAAGGTCAATTATACGAAAAACTTTCATTCGGTCGATCTGTATGCAATGGTGTGCCGGAGGATGGAACAATGGAACAATGGTTTATTGCAGTAAAAAAGCGTACAAGCTTAAAATAACCGCAGGATGGTATGGTGTTTAATAAAGCAAGCAAAAGTGAAAAATATGAAGCGAGTGTCATAAGAGGATAATAGAGCGATAGTTTTTGTGGCGTAAGAGCATAGCTTAAAAAAACCACAGGGTGTTATGTACAGTGCGGTGAAAATAAAACATGGAGTATCATCTAGTACGGGGGCGGGAAGGCCATATAGCGGGCCACACTCGCTTGGAAGTTGCGTCTTCCCAAATTTGCGAGGCGGTAGCAGGGGAAACGGAGGCATCGTGGTTGCGTTAGACCTGTAAACAAGTGAAACAGAAAGTTAAATGGAGTACGTGCTAGGCATCAAGGGATTTTTTAATGGAGTTCTTGGAGGAAGGAGTCGATTCTGTGTTTAAACACGGTTAAGGAAGGAGCCGATACCACATCCTCTGGTAATTTGTTCCAAAGAGCACAAACACGCACAGAGAAAAAGTACTTTCGGCAGTTGATACGGGACTGTTTCAAGCAAAGTCTGTGGGAGTGACCGCGCAAATGCATTGTCTCGGTATTGCGGGAGAATAGGGAAAAGCACGGGTGGGTTGGTGAGGACATGATCTGATAGAGATAGATAAGATCACCACGGGTCCGGCGATACTGCACAGAAAACATTTTCAATATTTCCAATCGTTGGGATATGGAATGAAGAACAATCCTCTGACAAGTTTCGTCGCACGCCGTTGAGGTGCCTCCAACAACTTTTGGTCTTTGATCAACCATGGGCTCCAGGCCTGGATAGCATATTCCAAATGTGGCCGAAGAAACGCTTTCAAAAGAATAGGAAAACATCGTGGCTCAAAGTGATTGAATGCTCTGCGCAGGAGACCCAACATACTATTGGCAGTGTAGGCCATTTTTCTACAGGTGGCTGAGACGGATAACCTAGACTCAACAATGATTCCCAAGTCACGATCAGCGTTGCTAACCTGGAGCGACTGACTACCAACATGATAGTGTGGAGTACTGCCAGCGCAAGTAGAAAGGACACGGCATTTCGATACGTTAAAGGGGAGATTATTCGTGACTGACCATAAGTGGAGTGTTGAGGTCCGCTTGCAGTAGATCCATCTCAGTACGGCTGTAAATCGTTCGCCATATTTTGACATCATCTGCATACAGCAAGACAGGGGAATGAAGGGAACGTGTCAGATCGTCCACAAATATGAGGAAAAGATTCGGTCCTAAAACAGATCCCTGCGGAACGCCACTAGGGGTGGCGAACGGGGTTGAGAGAGAGCCGTTAACACGCACACGTGCCGATCGTTCATGGAGGTAACGTTTTGACCACGACAAGAGCTTGCCGGAAATTCCCAGCGAAAAAAGCTTCTGCAGAAGTATCCAGTGGTCGACCCTGTCAAAGGCTTCGGAGAAATCCAAATAAATCACATGGACTTCCCGACCATTATCGACTGCGGTCGTCAATTGATCACGAGCAAGCATAAGATTTGTAAAGCACGATCTACGACGGCAAAAGCCATGTTGATTATCGGATAAGAGTTGAAATGTGTCAACAGGTACGGAAACCGATGTACTGGAGGGCTCAAAAATCAAGGCATAGTAAAGCCGTAGTGCTTCTGCTGCTTCACTGGCTGTCTGGGTAGGGCTCAACGGTGTTTCTAAAGTTGTAATGCCAGGTTTGACATGACGTACACGATTGACAAAGCTAAAGAGCCGTTTTGGGTTATCAACAAAGGCACAAGAAAGTTTGTACTGGTGGTTCAAACGATCTTCGCGGATGAGAGCCGCAGATTGATTTCGATACATTCGATAGCGTTCCCACTGTTGATAGGAAGTGGAGTGGACATAAATGGTCCATTCTCTATTCCGTTCGCTAATGAATTTTCGAGTGCGGCTACGTAGTGGAGTTCTCCTGTGCTTCCGTAGTGGAACAGCTTTAGTTACCGTGCATGAAGCAGTTAGTTGTAGTAGTCGGGAGGAAAAACTCAACCATGCATCGTCAGCTGATAGGTCGGCACTGAAATGCCAGTCCTGATTCAGAATAAGAGTGTTTATCCTGTTGTAGTCGGTCCACCTCCGTGTGAACACTGAGCTATCTGCAATCTTGTCAGCCCAGTAGACTAGCTGGAAATGTAAGAATACATGATCACCGCGCCCAAGCGGTGCACGACGTTCGACACATTCAATCATCAGTTCATCGTCTGTCAAAATTAGATCCAGTAAAGATGGCGTATCATTAGAACGGAAACGGGTAAGCATTATTTCCACAAGCTGCTTTCCATCATGGTATAAAGTATTTTTTATTATTAATATTTTGTTTTTATTACTATTTGTATTACATTATATTATTGCTGTTATTTATATTGTTTTATTTAAAATTAACAACACATGCAGCTTGTAACAATCACCTCAAAAGGTTATGAAAATAATAGCCGTTTAGGCTTCTACACAACAAGAATTATGGGTGAATTCTGCTGACAAGGCAAGCCCCGAGAGTAGAGGATCACCACTACATCACTCAAGGGTTTAAGTTCCAACGTCGCAACAAATACTGATCCAACGCGTTTTTGAATAGCTGTTCTGATGGTGAGGACAGGAGCTCGTTCGGTAGCGAGTTCCAAATTTTCACCACTCGCGTGGATAGCGAAGCATATGCCTAAAGTTTTTTTCCAATCTAGGAAGGTTGGATACGTATAACGTACAAGACATTCCTACCAGTCGTGCAAGCTACTCTTCAGAAACCACAATATTCAACGTCTGTTTCGGTAGACACTGTCGGTTTTCGATTTGGCATTCATGTCGTCCGTCAAATAGAAACACTGATCTCTAGCACATCAAGGCCAAAGAGAATAATATTCCGATCGAACCTCGAAAGCATTTGCATCTTTTGAGGGTGTATTGATTTGTAACCTCTGTTCTGAAATTGCTCCAAAGTTTAGGACAGATCGTAGGTGGGTTTGATGATTCACTCAACCCGGCATTTTTTAAGGAAGAAGGCAAAACAGTCGTAGCAGAATTGCACGAGCTGTTCTCAAAGGTTGGATAAATGAGAGGGTACCTGCAACCTGGGATGAATCGCTGATAATACCAGTCCATAAAAAGGAGTACGGAACGAATGTTGCAATTATCTCGGAATTTCGCTTATTCCAGTAGTAGCTAAGATATGGGTCGCCATTCTTCCTCGCAGAATTACGTCGATTCGAGAGGGCGCTGATGTGTAGACCAGATCTTCGTTCTGCGTCGTTGCTAGAACACCGACACCTGTATCAGCGACCTGTCATTGTGGTGTTTCTGGATATTAGAGTCGCCTTTGACTCGGTTGATCGATCCGCCCTATGGAACTGCTTACTTCGCAATGGAATCCCATCGAAGTACGTCGCCACCCTAAAGAACTTATACGCTCACTCGATATGGAGGGTAATACCGTACGATAGCCTTTCAATGCCATTCAACATTACGGGTGTAAGACAAGGATGTCCAATCTCCCCGTTGTTGTTCAACTTTGCCATCCAGGACGTCCTCTTTACTTACTTTTACTTTTGCGCGACTATCTCTTCCTGGAGGATGAGTCGGCTTCAAAGAAGATTCTTGGGAATTGGGGTACAAAGCGGCGTCCCCAGCACCACTCGGCGTTTGTTCGAGTCAGCTTCTCTAGCCTTTGCACAACCAACCTGCAAGGCAGCAGGGAGTTGCCAGAAAGAGGTGGTCTACCAGACTCTGTTCCAGGTTTTTCCTCAGGGTTTTCTCCCGAAGCCTTTTCCGCGATCGGGTATCCCACAAGGCAGCGGAGGTTTAAAATCAGGGTTTTCCTTCCCTTAGATGAAATGCCCTCCCAGGCTAACGAGCTACATCTGCCCGAAGCAAACTGGTTTTCCAGGCGCCAGTCACTCGCCCTCGCCCCTTCTCCTTTTGGTAGAAGCAGTTCCGCCGGGCTCGGAGAGCCACTCGTGCAGGCCAGAAGCTGACTTGGTTGTCAGAGGCTATTTGAGACGCATGCCATATGGGAGAATTTTATAAACAGTGGGAGCTTATCCCCGCTGCCACCCTAGGCTATGACAACCTTTGGAACCACTGGAGTGCTCTTAGTGGTTTCTCCACGGGTGCCGTTGAGCTCCTTCCAGATGGGCTTTTCATGGACTTGGATTATGCTGATGATATTGCTTTTCTGGGCGAAGACCCAACATTGATCCAACATGCCTTGGATATGCTGGCAATGGAGGCATTTAAGTATGGGCTATTCTTTTCGTTAAACATGTGTAAAGTGCTCCTTCAAGACTGGTCAGGTGAACTGCCAAATTTGTCTAGGAAGTCTGGTGGGTGCTGGGTGTCGGATAAAGAAGGAAATCACGTCCAGAATTGATATGGCCAGACTAGTATTCACTAAACATAAGTGCCTCTGGAAGAGACGTGATTTAAGCTTGAGTTTGAAAGGAAGGATATATTCCACCTCGATAAGGAGATTATTGCTTTACGGGAGTGAATGTTGGACATTTCGCGCAGGAGATGTTAGGAGGCTGGAGGTTTTCGACCAACGTTGTTTGCGAAGGATTGTTCACGTTCAATGAAAACCCCAGGTTTGTAACTCTGAGTTCATGCGTTGCGTCTTAGGAAGCAACGGCATTAGCCTTCAGACAGCCATTAACCGACGTCGTCTCCGCTGGTTGGGACATATCTTGTGCATGAATCCTAAACGCATACCACCCTGAGCGCTTTATGCGCCAGCTGGTACAGACTGGAAAAAAGTGGCTGGTGGTCAGCCACTAACATGGAAGAGTGGCTTGAAAAGGCTCACTTCTGGTTTAGCTAGGGTTGGACGAGCGCGCTTGCCTGGATGGGGTACAAGAGAAGGTGAGAGTGTTCGGCTCGCCACTGGCGACGATGCAATGAACCGACCATCAATAGAAGATTGCAGCATCTCTAACACCCCCTGACACTTTTTGATGGCCATAACTATATATATATATATATATTGACTGGCGATTTATTATCTTCCCGATGTAATAGATCACTATTCTCGTTCAGGAACATTGGTGTCGGTGTGGGACCTTCTCCTACGCAGTAAGCAAAAAGTCGCATTGATTCTTGTCGAACTTCGGTCTGACGCAACCTTTCTTTCTCTGTACCTCAGAGGTCACAGATGTCTGGAAGACCAGCCAGTTGATTTGACGGTGCCACGCGAATCAAAAAAATCCATTTTCGTATCGACTACTGAAGGTTGCCTGCCTAGATTAAATAATCCGTCTTCTATATATAGAGGTAATGAAATTCTGTTAGGCAAACTAAATAATACTTCCCATCGTTTACTAGATACGGGCAACCTGACAGTATCTTAGCCCACATGCAGTCTCTGACTTTGCGGCACTTTGCCTGGATCAGGCTTGTGTTTTCATACCATACCATACTAGATACAGAATTCTATATGAAATCACAATGCTGTAACTAGACGAAATTTCGCGGTCAGTTACAGCATGTGGACTGTGATTCTGCAAGGTTGCACGAACCTAGACAGATATACTAGAGACACTTTCGCGGAGAGTACGTTATGCGCTCGAATGCAGCTGAGTAACTGTGAACATCAATTTAAAGCGGCGTTATGTATTCATAAAGAAATCGTATATTAGTCCCATAGTTTGGAAGAATTATTTATGGTCATTCATAGTTTCAATAAGCAGATGTGATGGGCACGTAGAGATTTTCTCCCGACATAAATGTTCCGATCACATCTGTATTCTCTTAAAAGCCTGGGTACAAGTCATATTTTTTTAAAACAGTCTGTGGTGACGTATGTTTCCTTGTTTTTTTACGTCTTCCATTTTCTAGCGATTGTATCTCGTAAAGTAAATGAACGTACTCCGGTCATAATATTCTTTTAGTTCCTGTGCGTTGTGGTGTATAATGGTGTGAATGCAAAAGCCTGATCCAGTCAAAGTGTCGTATAGTCAGAGACTGCACGTTAACTAATATACTGTTGGGTTGCCCGGACCTAGACAAATATGAGAAAGGAAATAGAAATGGTAGTGAGACGCCAGCAGGTTTCAGCATGCATCCTACTCTTGGTTTATACCTTAATAACTTATTACTCAAAGGTGTCCCACAAAGTACGTTAACATATTTCGGGCGCTTTGTTCCTATAGTTCTGGGCGCGTTAGGGTGTACAACAGCCTGTCGGCCAACTTTACTACGGTTAGTGGTGTTTGTTTGTTTTTGTTTTGTGCGGCTGTCTCCAGGGGTGGATTAGCCGGCTTCAATTGATGTCTCGGATCGCACCAGCCCCCTCACGTCGATCGAGGCGAGATCGTTGCAGATAGTGATCCAGTCTCGTTCCCACCTGCGAACTCCGTAGACGGTACGCAGACCCATTGAGACATCATCATGAAGTTTCTTGGGGTAGTGTACAAGTGATGTCCCCAGCACCACTCGGTGTTTGTTCGAGTACACCTCTCTAGCCTTTGCACAGCCAAGTGCAACCTACAAGGCAGCAGGGAGTTGGTAGATAAACGCGCTGTGCGCCAGTTATCTACCTACGGGACTTCTCTCCGGATTTTTCCTCGGGGTTTTCTCCCGAAGCCTTTCCCGCAATCGGGTGACCCACAAGACAGTGGGGGTTTGGGGTCAGGGTTTTCCTTCCCCTAGATGGATTGCCTGTAGCTGACGAGCTCCATCTGCCCGGAGCAAACTGGTTTTAAGGCGCCAGTCAACCGCCTTCGCCCCTTCTCCTGTCAGTAAGAGCAGTTCCGCCGGGCTTGTGAAAGCCACTCGTGCAGGCCAGGAGTTGGAATCTTTTTCATAGTCTATTTAGTTAACATATTTCGGGCGTTTTTTTATAGTAGGGTAGCGTTCCTCATGCAACAACCTGTCGGCCCGCTGTGATAACCTTAGTGGTGTCCGACAAGATTGTCCAATTTCTCCATTTTTGTTCAAGTTTGTAATTTACGCTATAGTGGATAAATGTAATGCAGGCGTACCGACACCGGACATTAAGATGGGCCACGATAAGAAACTTTTTGATTTAGATTATGCCGACAATGTAGTCTACTTTAGACCGACTATGTAGTATCATACCATCCCTCGGTATGCGGTTTGCACCTTCCCAGTGGAAAGTTCTGTTACAGGATATTGATCCGATCGAAACAGCGCTAAGCCTTAATAATAAGAAACTTGCGACTGTGGAGTGTTTTATCTATTTTGGTAGTTGCATTACTAGCAACGCTTGTTTAAATGAGGAGATCTCAGCTACGGTAGTTTTTCGTAACTTAGGTTATTTTTGGCGTCAAACAGGTTTGTCTCTACAGCTCAAGAGTAGAGTCTATAAGGCTATAGTACGAGCAGTTTTACTGTATGGGCATGAAACCTGGACACTGATAAAAGAAGAAATAAGACGTCTACAAGTCTACGATAATCACTGTCTGTGCACCTTCGCTGGAGTTACTTGGCACCATCGGATACGTAACGCAACTATACGTAATAGAATCTTTGGTAGTGACGTAGACATCGAAAAACAATTTAACGTGCATAGACTTCGACAGTTATGCAACTTCTTGCGAATGGGAAATCATCGTTTTCCCAACGCGGTTTTGTTCGCCTAACTCGGAATGGCGTCGTTGTAAGGGTGACCAGACTCTGACGTGGCTCAAGCAGATGAAGGCATTGACTGTTAAACTAGCTGCAGTTGGTGCGATCCGTCTTCCGGATGAGTTCCAAAATATGATTAATCTTCTCTGTTGTCAAGTGAAGTGGCGAGGAAAGCTTGTTATGATGCGTGACATTGGAAGTCGCAAGGAAGCTGCCATGCTGATGTCGCTCTACTCGTTCACAACACTTGCTTGAATGCATGTTTGATTCGTGGTTCTGGTACCTCATCCCAGTGCGTCACTAATATTTTATAGGTTCAGTAGCTTTTGAGGTGCCACCCTTCCCCATATCTTTTAGAATATTTTACAATGTCATGGTTGTATGGCAGTTAAGCACTTGGTACTTTTTTACCGGTGTAATGCTGTCTATAATGATATGATGATGATGACCACAGCACAAAGTACTGCACGATTGCACATCCGTGCACGGGGTGTATAAAATCTTATCAGCCAAGTTTTCTGCTGTCAGGGCGTTCGAATAGGTTGTCTGATTTCTCTATATTTGTTGAACTTTGTAATAAACATCATTATTGAAACTTGCAGCGCACACAGCGACACGCCATTATGTTTGATTTTGAGAAAATTCTTGTCAAATATCACTACACAAAAATGTACTTCTCCTCAATTCCCATAAGAGTGCTCGAATTACTTTGGACAGCCACCTCGCTATTATAATTTCTATTGTATTTATTCTGCAACTGTAGAGTTCTGTTGCAGCAACTGTACTAACTTTTGACAAATATAAACTTGTGATTTTAGTCTGATTTACCTACCTGTTTAGTTGTATCGGTAGTAGTTCATCTTGGAGTAACAAGTTTTCGTCTCGCGTTTCTAACGCAGCGGTTGCGTGGCGCAACATTTCAAAAGTGGTCGTTGTTGGGAGTGAAAGTTACTTTAAATAGCTAAGGTACCTCTAAGTCTTCGCTGATCGCTGTCCCCATACCCTCGCTAAGATTCCCTGATACCATCGGTTGCTCAACACAACTATCCGTGTTAGAATAGCCGCGCAGCTGCAGAAAAACGTATTTAATATACATAAAATTTTCGACTGTGTCCAAGAAAATGGCTGTCGTCTTTTTGTACGTGACTTCCATTACTTTTAGAAAATTGCTAGCATTTGGTGGTATAGTATGGTATGAAACCACAAGCCTAATGCATGCAAAGTGCGCACAGTCATAGACTGCACGTGGGCTAAGTTACTGCCAGGTTGTCCAGGCCTAGACGAATATGAGGAAGAAAAAAGAGCAGGAAATGGTAGTGAGACTCCAGCCTGTTTCATCATGCAACTCACTACCTCTGGCTAATCAATTTAGCACGGTTTTAGCCGCACAGCACGATTTCACATCAGTGCATTTGATGGCAAAATCATGTGACTAATTTTGATGTATATCGATGGGTGTTAAGCTCAAAATACCAAGGACTTAAATGCTTGTTTAAAATGGCTAGAACACCTCTTGTAGACTGATGAACCTTGTAGACCATGAAAAAACAGCTAGTTGGCCAGCCAACGGCATGACGTGTGTGATCCGAAAGAACTGCGTGACAAGAAGTTGAAAAACTTGCGTGAGATGATTGCAAACAACATTCGCCTGCTCTAATGTATTTTGGAGTGTTGCTCATAAATCTTTGTATGCATCATTGTGTCATATCGTTTCGAATAAAGATACAAAATTGCATACAGTAAAACGGCAAATAAAGCTGTTTTATATTCAATAATTGCCTATTTCTCATCTGCGTATTATTAGACGGCTTCGATTATCTGCTTAACCTAATTCCAGTGTGGATGTGCAATCGTGCAAAGCTTCTTTTGGTTTTCAGTTAACAACGTACTGAATTTATTTTTCAGAAACACGTTCGAGTGCGCCTTTTCTATTTCTACTCTCATATCTGCTTAGGCCTGGGCAACTTGACGGTATATTAGGGAACATGCCATCGATGACTATGCGGTACATTGTGATTAGATGATGATTGAATATCCTACTTCATGCTACTTGACACTGTCTGCATGATAATAATCATAACTTTTGTGCGATGAGATCTTTTTAGGGATACTCATCTGTGTTCTTGTCTTGTATGAGACTAACTTTGAGGTTCAGAAGCTCCTAGATGAATACATCGATGGATTTCCTTAGTATATGTGTGCAATCGCATGCTCCGACTCGTGCAAAGTGCGGCTTAGCCAAATAGATTGCAGGTAAGCTGAGCCAGTGGTATGTATGTATGAAAGCACAAGCCTGATCCAAGCAAAGTGCCGCACAGGGATAGACTGTACGCGGGCTAAGATACTGTCAGGTTGCCCACGCCTAGACAGATCAGCCAGTAGAATCTACGAAATGTCCTTCACGGTTTGGAATGCCGTTTTCGGTCGGGCGAAACGCGCAGTGCTTGCAAAATGGCAAAAGTACAAACATGCAGTTCACGTTTCAGGTATTAACCTGTTTGATTTTATCTACACCGGTTTCAAACTTTTATTGTGTACAGCATTCGATAATGTTATTTTCTCACTCGCAAATTTGCCTTGATTGTTGATAAATTGTTTTTCAGACTCCTGCATGATCACTTGAATCGAATGAATGGCCACTCGTAAAACTGTCACCTTCCTGGCCAGTGGAATACTGGCTACGGCCACCGCCCTCGATTATCGCTACAAAGTGTTTTCGACACATTTTTCAAGGAAGATCCATATTCCGCAGCTATCTTCCATTCAATCCTGGATTCAATCTGTAATATCCCCACCCAATTCTCCTTATATCGTCCATGCCGATTCCGTTCCCAATCCGGTGATAACTCCTTGGAACTGGGATTGGGATGGTCGGCAGAACCAAACCGAAGTAGTCGACGATGCCAGTGGAGATGGGGCAAAACCGAACAAACGACCTGTTTGTTCAAGACATTTAATTTTCATTCGACATGGTCAATATCACGATGCAGACAACGACGCTGATTGCCACTTGACACGGCTTGGCCGTGAACAGCTTTACTTGACCGGAATGCGATTAAAACAGCTGAATTTCCCGTACAGTGTTGTGCATTACTCAACCATGACACGAGCGATCGAATCGACCGAGGAGGTTTTGAAACACCTTACACATGTCAAAGCGATTCCTTCAGACGCCTTACAAGAAGGCGCTCCGTACCAGCTAGAACCACCACTCTCGTATTATCGGCCGTCTGAAAATGTGTTGCGAGTTGATGGCCAGCGTATCGAATCGGCATTCAAGCATTTCGTACATCGGCCTGAACTGACTCAAACCAAGGATTCTTATGAGATTTTTGTTTGTCATGCAAATGTTATACGCTACGTGGTTTGTCGTGCCTTGCAGATTCCACCAGAGGCGTGGATTCGTTTCTCGTTGGATCATGGCAGTATAACTTGGCTTGTTGTTCGATCCGACGGTCGTGTCACTCTACGGTGTCTCGGGGATTCCGCCCACATGCCGCCAGACAAAATTTCAATCAACAACGTGTAGGACACAATCTTTTGTTAAGAACCGGTTCTTTTCATTATCCTAATTATTGTTATCGTATTTTTTCAACTCAGCACTGCGCCAATGTACAGAGTTGTAGAAATTTTAAATTGACAATTTGTCGTTTTTGTTCATTCCAGGTATGGCGAGTAGCTTCGTGTCTCAGGCTTTGATTTATTTCTTGACTTTAATAAGTGCGAATTTCTTTAGCGTCGTGCATTCTTAATACCGATCTAACTCTGTGTGTAGATATAAGCATAAGTCTGTAATCAGACGACGTTGTAGTCAAATAGGTTGTTTTATTTCGTCAAGTTGCCCAAACCAATTCGGAATAGCGATTTCCTGTTAATAGCTGAATGTCGATGACGTTTAAAGTAGCATAAAATTATGTGGCTGGCCAAACTTGCTTGAAGGTTTGTGCATTAAAGTTGCTGGGAAAATGAATAAGCTTTCAGTAATGCCACTTTTCTGGTAAATTTTATCGCAGCAACTATACAGTGTCGTGCGTAGCACGCGCAATCTGTGACATCACGTAGACTAATTCTGTGATTTTTCTGCTTCAACTATTGATGTGGTTTACTTACCGATAAATTAGTATTCATTTGTTTAGAAGAATAATGACAAAAATATTTGTAAGTAGAAGCATGATTTCTAGACTTATTTCGTATCGTGTTGCTGCCTGCCGTGATGCGAGTGGCACGGTCTCTTTGCAGATTCGCGTTCCAGCTCAAAGCAAAACGAATTTATTTGCCACAGCAGTTTGGGCCATAGGAAGATTTCTTCATATTCAAGTCTACGGGTCAGAAAAGTTGGCAAATTTGAACGTCAGTCCTTAGTCAAATTCGTAGTGTGTATGTATGAAATCACAAGCCGGATCCGGGCAGTTTGCGCGTGGAATAAGATACTATTAGGTTTCTCAGCTCTGGATAAATATAGAAGTAAAAGGGAGTGGGACTTCAGACTGTTTTCGCATGCAGCTCACTATCGGTGGCAAATCAGTTTAGCACGGTGTCGGCTGTTTAACACAGAAGTACCGCTGGATTGCACATACACGAAGCTAAGTTGTAATAAGTATCCCCAACCCTAAATAGACTCGTGATTGGCACTTCAGGAATAACCGTGAAAACCTGCGTTGCCAACTATTGTCGTCAGTGGCTTCCCTGACAAATGTTTCAGAAATTGTTAACATTGAAACCCATCAGAGACTTGGAAGATTATAGTTTTGCTGTGTTAAGTTTAATGGCACTGGTTTGTGAACCGTGATCAAATCTCGCTGTTTAATGCACGAACAGCAAAAAACTCAAATGTACTATTTCTTCGGATGAATTGGTAAGGACTTGTCTGCCCAAATAAAGGCAGTACAGATTCCACTACCTTTTCGTTGTAATATTCGGAAAGTCTAAACAAACATTGTAGTTTGTTGTTGTTGTTTACTGTAGTCGGGTGTCAGCCATCAACATTATGCAGTCTGGGTTTCTATAGCGAATTTTCGAGAAAACGTTTATTGTTTAGCTTCTGGTATTCTTTTGGTTTTTCTTGAATGTAATTTTCCGTGTCATGTTGTTTGAAAACTATCATCCTCGAAATTATAATGCCTGCTTGGCATCGGCCAAATTAGTATTGGTAAACAAGATGTACAGCATGTGAGCAATGCAGAATACATCAGCGAGAAACCTGCTAAAATAGGCTTAGTGTGAGTTATTCTATTCCGAAGTATTTATTGCCACAAACTCGGTTAAGTGACCACCGTTCTAAAATGCTATCTCAAACTACATATCTTCGATATTCGGTTTGTTGCGTCATACGTCGACCCAGTATGTGCATCCCACTCGCCTCCCGCTTGCTTGGAGTATGTATGAAAGCACAAGCCTGATCCAGGCAAAGTGCCGTACAGTCAGAGACTGCACGTGGGCTAAGAGTTAATGAGAACGCTGTTGCAGACAGTATGTGTGAGAGATCATGAAGTTTGTTAAGAATGTTATACAATCTCTGTTCCCAACACCACTTGCAAGCAATGGTGGTATATTGTATAAACAGTTTCATGACAGATGAGATAAATAACACTATTCCTATTGCAGTTGGGTAGAAATTGAGCTCATTCACAAAGTCAGCTGAAACTTAGACTGAGTCACCTTTAAGTATCTCAATCCAAAGCAACGGTGAACCAT
Organism: Atriophallophorus winterbourni; assembly: GCA_013407085.1. NCBI lineage: Eukaryota > Metazoa > Platyhelminthes > Trematoda > Plagiorchiida > Microphallidae > Atriophallophorus > Atriophallophorus winterbourni. The sequence goes on from JACCGJ010014606.1 coordinate 15,010, forward strand.
TAAGGATATGCTTTGTTTTGTGGCCTTTGTGAGCTGGGTTGACGAAATGCCATGCTTGTTTATGTATGTGTGAAATAGCAAGCTTGATCAAGGCAAAGTGCCGCACGTAGGCTAAGATGACCTCAGGTTGCCCAGGCGTGCACTGCCTTCATGCTGCACAGGTTACCCTACCACGGATATGCAATCATGCAGTACTTCTGTGCTGTGTGGCTAACCCGTGCTAAATTGATTTGCCACCGGTAGTGAGCTGTACGCTGGAATGTCACTACAATTTCTATTTTCTGTCTCGTATCTGTCTAGGCCTGGGCAACCTGACAGTATCTTAGACCACGTGCAGTCTCTGACTATACTGCACTTTGCCTGGATCAGGCTTGTGCTGTCATACATACATACATACATACCACTGGTTTTCACTGGTGGTAAGCAGTAACCGAGAACACCAATTTCCATCTTCGTATCATTATTAATGAAATTCTTGTCTCAATCTTGATAAATTGGTCGTATCTCAAAGTCTATCAGATTCCCTGATTTCAGACTTAGGTCAATCGCGAAAAACATGACGTAGCTGGGAAAAATAAATTTTATTTGTACAAAGTTTGTATTTACAGGGATTGTTGTTCGTTATTGCCATGAGTACTTGACGAGATTTCTGGAAAAAATGTAAGAACCAATTATTACTGTCCGCGTTGGAAAAATGAAATACGTGAATACATGCTTAGGTAAAAACATGTCAGGGTGAAGTGATCTGAAGAGTTTGTATAAGACACGCAGTCACAAGCTCTCTTCAGAGTAGCCTACAAGCAAGGACAACAAGATTCCAGGGCAATCCATTGGTTCATGCGTCGACACATGCGTTGATCTCTTGTTTGAAGTGCTAGCGCATCCTACATGGATTTGAAATCAGAAATTGAAGATTGTTGGTAAACCGCAACGAGAAAAACACCCTGTGAAGTCACTAGTAGAACGCGACCTTATTTGAAACAGCAGCGTGCTTTTCATTTTGTCTCGGCTTCGCGAAAATTTAGCATTCGTGTCGCCGATACCTTGTTAAACGTCTGATGGCTTTAGCAATAGCGAAATCAGATCCATGCCCAGAAATGCCTCATTAATAGCTCAAACGTGTCAACAATTTGGAAATTAACTATCAAACGCCCACAATGATAGATGGTATGATATGGTCACGTTTTCGGAACCATAAGGATGCTTGAAATCTAGTGACACGGACAGCCATTATTTACTAAATGAAGCTCGACTGTCTTTCATACTCATGTGAGATGCTACAGTCACTTATTTCGCCCTTTATTTTGAAAAGTGAACAGCTCGGTATCTGAGCGAGGGGCCATGCGTGCAAGCATTAATTAACGATAAGGAATGATGCATTTTTGTTATCTGGATGAGCAGGAAGATCACTTCATATTTGAAGTATACTTGATATGCAATAATTTTTCAAAAGTTCCGATCATGTCGCCACAAGAAACCTATACAACACCCACATATCCTATTGAGCATTCTATGATAACGTAAGTGGTTGATTCAATGAACGTTGAAAATCCCTTGACTTGATGTGCTTGAGCAAATGCAACGGAAAATATCACATAATAATATGCCTCGATTATTCGAAAGATTAAAATATAGGCGACGCGAAAGTCGTGGGCCTTAAATAGTTTATCTGTGTAACCAAAACTAATAAAACTTACAATCGGCAATTGTAGACTCCTGCTCGGCAACAACTTCTGAAGTATTTGTACACTGATGCACACTTTCACTGTGATCCAGTAACTCCGGGCAATGAGCATATTCGTTTAATTCTTCTTGTTCTACGGGCTATAACCAAATTTTTCGTTGAATAAAGTGCATACTCGAGTCATTAAAACTGGGAATACAATGCATGAACAGTTTTACAAATGGGAAATAAAAGAATTAGCAAGATCGGTGACTTGATAAACAAAGCTTGAGAGCAACAGTCGCATGAGGTTGGCATAATCAACTTGTGATTTGTTAAGGCCGAATATAGCCAAATGAGGGACCGGTTGTTTAGTACTCAGGTAGAAACTGGTGTCAACGATGCCCAAAACATAGTGGTTTTCTTTCTTAGCTATGATAATTTTCACGGTAAATAATTGGTCGGCTTTGCTAGCACAAGTTTTAGACATCTTTGTGGAAGCGCAATAGTGAGTAATTTCCTATGATAGTGAAGCTAATAATGTAGCGGGGATGTATTTTGCAATGCAAAATTAAAAGCTTGAATAGAAAGCGAGCATGCTTTTCTGGAACAAGAAAGGACGTAATCCATGATTCGCATTGGTTTATAAATGGATGCAGCATTTATGTGCTGTGCGGCTAACATCGTGCTAAATTGATTGGCCAATGGTAGTGAGCTGCATTCTGAAACACGCTGGAGTCTCACTACCATTTCTTTTTCTATTCCCCCCTCATATCTGTCTAGGCCTGGGCAACCTGACAGTATCTTAGCCCACATGCAGTCTCTGAACGTGCGGCACTTTGCTTGGATCAGGCTTGTGCTTTCATACCATACCATACAAATGGATTTATGAGCCTGAAGAAATACGCGCGTGTTCAGCGGTACTTTCGAGAGCCCCGGGCAAATCGTAGCTCGTATATGTTCATCGCCACCATAGTGAGCTACATATCTGGAGTCCGACAGTGCACAGCATCATGTATAAGGGAAAAGCATATCAGCAGAGACGTGAAAAAGAAACAAACACTATAATAAAAAATTACTTTGATTTCACTGCATGCGATTTGGTATTTTGGTCGAATTTTATTTAAAAATAAATATGACAATGATATAACAAATAATTGTGATACACATATGTTGGCGTCACTGACTTCACTTTGCAGTTGTCCTTGGCACCAAAGAAAGCCTAAATGCACCTGATGTTAACTGTTTATGGTGTTAAGCATTAGTAAGTTCATTTTGACCAGAATAATCGAAACTTTAGCTGGTATTTAATGGAAACAGTCTAAACACCAGTCACATTATAGAGGAAAATAGCAATCGTTCGTCAAGCAAAGGTTGCTGTGCATGAAAACACAAGTTTGCGTATTTTCCGAAATATCACCAAGATTGTGCGTGGGTTTAAATAACAAGAGTTCTTCCATAAACGAAGTGAAAGAATTCAGTGATAAAGCGCCACTAATTCTCATTGACAATCAGCCTAACATGGTTATCTGCGCAGAATTATTGAATCAAGATACATGCCTGTTAGTAGTGCCGGCCACTGGACTACAAACAAAATACAATCGATATAAACAATAAACAAGGTTTAGAACGAACCTGATCGGCTTCGTTCACTTGGACAGGAGTTCGTGTGAGTTGATCCAAATTGTAGTACCAATACTTTACCACCGAGTCATAATCATTCTGCCAAAATAAGCACACACGAGCAAGCCAAACCAACCGAAAATGAATATTGTCGAACTTCCAAATGTTCACTTTCGATGAGTCGAACTGAAACTTCTGGGCAATTTGGTAAGGAATGATCGACTACAGATGGTAAGCCAGCTTCCACCAAATCGACACATTTTGGTGAAGGTGTATCCAAGGATTCTGAATGCTTATGTAGCTGTTTCATGTCAAAACATCCAGCTCGCTTCCTAGTTTTTCGAGTTCGGTTATCCTATTTTTGAAGTTCAACAAAGAAACGTTGCGAACCTTGGAGGTTGGAGCCATAGCGATATAATCCGATGCCTGTCCATCTTCATCAAAAATAATTCGGCTATATCGCACTCCATCGGAATTAGTCGCACCGTTGGTAGAATCAACGAAAATGTGCTTATCAATCTTTGGAAAAAATGGAAAGATTCAAATAAAACAAATATTTATAAATGAGCATGGAGCAATGGAGAACAGCACAACGATTAAACTAGTATATTTCTGCCAAGTTGATCGACAAACTTTTCAAAAGTGAACACAAAGAATCTTGGGGACTGATGACATAATTATTGAAGTTAAAACTTGTTTGAAAAAAAAATGGGAGCCATTGTCGAAATCTTGATGAGACTTTTATCAGCTCTAACTCACAGTGCACACACACGCACATGTAAAACCCATCCAACGTTTCCTGAGTGGCAAGGCTGATGCGGGCAGAGGAGTGGCGTTTTCATCAAGTAATATCGGGTGCATATGAAGGCATTCTTACGAAAGCAGATTTACATTGTTTTGCAGACTGTCAGAGACAGCTTGAGATTGCTGCTTATCCAATTATCACATTGCACACTTGTGTTGCTTTCCCTTTGGAACAATGGATGTAGTAGTTTTCTACAGTTCAATTGTCGTGGAGAGATGATAGGCTATATATATGATAGAGGTGCAAGAGATGCAACCATGGTATCTTTCGGAGATGTGTAAAGGAATTGAGGTAGTAGTTTTTATTTCAAGACTGGTGACAATCGTACCATACGGATTGCTGGCGGTTTGGATGTAGAAGCAGCTTTTTGTGCGTAACTAGATTGGGATACTCATTTGTCGTCTCATGCATTCAGTGGTCGCCAGAAATTGAATTATGGTGTTTTCTTGTGTGTTTATCAGACTTTTTATTTGTCCGATAGCGAGAGAGAGGATATGCATTAGTGCGTGTTCTTCCTATCCAAAAACCACAGAGGTCCAGGGATGGTGTAATCAATACGCGATTCAGACTCGTTATAAGGTATTCTAGCCAATCATATCCAATACAATACAATACCAGTATTTTTATAGCAGAAGGAGCACAAAAGTTCCATTTGAGCTCTTTCGTGATCTGGCATGAATTACGATTGTCTCGGATATCCTTGGAAGTGAATGCGCCTTTGAAAACATTCGTCAAGCTTGTAAGCTTTTTCTACTGCAATAAGCAATAGTTTGCGTATTTTGGTGCAGAATCTGGTTGCAAGTTGCTGAAAACTTTCAATAAGGTTATCCTAGTCTGCCGTGCAGGGAAAAGCCGCCACGCTCGAGGATTTATCGAACGTATGTGCAAAAGAGTAGTTTCGTCATGCGAATAGAACAATCAGCAAAATTTCTTTTTCGGGCATCATAAGGCTCTTGATCTAAAGGCTTTTTTAACTAAAGTAAACTAGGCACACATTTTCCCTAATTCCATTTCTGTGTGCCGGGATCATAGATATATTTATCTTCGGCAACGTCCTTCATCATTTCAGGCATAGACGCCGCAACCTGATTAGGCCATGCTCTGGAGGATGTAGTGGGTAGCCGCATTCCGAGCTGATGCCCTACCTGTTCAAATGACACAAAAATCCAGCGATGGTGCAGGCTAAACGCGAATGTGGCCCGCTATAAGGCCATGGAACCCCATCCTTCACAAAAATTTACTTTTATGTTCCATTTTGCATGTCAACATGTGGCTGTTGAAGGTTTTTTTTGCTTCTTACACCGAAATATATTCATCAGCATCATCATCAAAGACAGCAATACACCGGTAGCACGTACCGAAATATATTATTAAACTATCGGTCGTAGCTAAGCAGTTTTTGATGCGATTTTTTGATAGACGACAGACGGTCAAGCCTTTGTGAGCCGCATCTCTTTCTATCAGCCACATAGTCTAGGAAAACCTCAGTTGTTGAAATCCTGTCCAGTTTGGTACGGGTTCGCCGTGATTACAGGCGGTACCTAATTGCTTGAATTGGTTTTCAGATCTTGCTGAAATAACCTCTCTCGGAAGCACATTCCACAAGTTAATGATTCTTGTTGAGAGCGTGAATCCATGTGTTCGGTGTAGTGTTCTTTGCTTCTAAAGATTTAGGGCGTGGTCAAGGGTTCTTGAGCCCACCACGAGAGGGATAAACTCGCGCAGTTCGTCACCATAAGCTCCCAGTAATATGCGACGAGTTATCAGCTAGTCGTAGCGCACACGCCGAATACTGAGCGATATGAGGTTGAGGCGTTGAACTCCCTCCACATAAGGAATTGATTTCAATCCTTGTACTTTTTCGTCGCCCTCCGTTGTACTTTGAATGCATGAATGAATGAATGAAAGCACAAGCCTGATCCAGGCAAAGTGCCGTGCAGTCACATACTTTAACGAGCTGGAAAACCATATTCCAAAATTGGTCCCACGTATGTGGAATAAAGAATGCAAAACATTTGTGGAGTAATCGCAGAGAACAGCCGACTAATAGCGCACCATACGCTGTTTGCGGCAGCAGCTTTTCTGTTCGTACCCTCCTTGGATTTAAGCGACCGTGTCACTATTGTACCCAGGTCACGTTCAATTTCAGTTGATGATCCCAGAAGAATCCATCCTCAAGCGTGCTTGACCCAAAAGCATTACAGCGCATTTCTGTCGGTTTACAGGAAGCTGTCGCTTTACCGTCCAATCAAGCAATTTGTCCAATTCGTTTTGGAAAACTGTACTGTCAGTACAAGTGCTTACGGTAACTCAAACATTCAGATCATAGGCAAAAAGTTGACAATGCAGATTTAATGAGTCTAGGAGGTCATTGACATAAACTTTGAAAAGTAATGGGTCGAGAACAGATCCCTGCGGAACCCAGAAAATTGGATGTGTAGTTGGTGACTTAACTCCGTTAACCTCGACCTGTTTATAACGGTCAGTACGGAAGTCTTCAGTCTAATTTAGAACAGGTCCCTTTAAACAAAGAGCACATAAATGCAGTACTTCTGTGCTGTGCAGGTCACGCCGTACTAAATTGATTTGCCACCGGTAGTGAGTTGCATGTGGAAACACGCTGGACTCTCATTGCCATTTCTATTCTACTTTAATGTCTAGGCCTGGGAAGCCTTACTTACTTTTACTTTTGTGCGACTATCTCCTCCTGGAGGATGAGTCGGCTTCAATGAATGTTCTTGGGGATTTGGGTACAAAGCGGCGTCCCCAGCACCACTCGGCGTTTGTTCGAGTCAGCTTCTCTAGCCTTTGCACAACCAAGTGCGGCCTGCAAGGCAGCAGGGAGTTGCCAGAAAGAGGTGGTCTACCAGACTCTGTTCCAGGTTTTTCCTCAGGGTTTTCTCCCGAAGCCTTTCCCGCGATCGGGTATCCCGCAAGGCAGCGGAGGTTTAAAATTAGGGTTTTTCTTCCCTTAGATGAAATGTCATCCCAGGCTAACGAGCTCCATCTGCCCGAAGCAAACTGGTTTTCAGGCGCCAGTCACTCGCCCTCGCCCCTTCTCCTGTTGGTAGAAGCAGTTCCGCCGGGCTCGGGGAGCCACTCGTGAAGGCCAGAAGCTGGGCAGCCTGGTAGTATATTAGCCCAAGTGCAGTCCCTGACTGTGCGGCACTTTGCCTGCATCAGGCTTGTGATTTCATACATCATACATACATACACCAAGAGCACGGAGCTTGAACAATAGACGTTTGAATATGACACGGTCAAAAGCTTTACTGAAATCAGTGAAGGCAGTGACTACCTGGCTAGTTAGGGATATCCGGCATTTCGGCGCTGCTCTCGTGAAGCATTGGAATTAAAAACGTTTCCTCTGTGTAAACCGAACTGTACAGAGCGGCTAGAAGAACTGCTTTACGTTCATCTTCATGCGCAGTCGAATCTCTCTTAGACCTCAAGCAATGAGAAGATTTAGCTCTACATCTAATGCACGCAAACAAGCGTTTCGGCAACGAATTGGCTTTATCCACTAAACGAGTTTCATAATTCTCCCTTTTTCTCTTTTTTAAGGTAAGTGTACTTGTTGCGGATAAATTTGTATTCTTCATAATCATCGGTGCATCCGCTGGAACAGAACTTCTGTCATAACCGCTTTATTTTCTTCATGCGTTTACGAATAATGCTATCAAACCATGGCGGTCCTTAGCGGCGATCTTCAATTTTTATCAATGGGGCGTGATTTTCAAGCGATCTGATTTTACCTAAAAAGTCCAACCAAAAGGTATCAACATTCGTAGACGAGGGAGTGACCAGTCAATCGAGTCTGTAGACGTGATTAGACACTTGGTCTAATTTGTAGTTTTTATCCGGGAATTCTTTCGTATTCTTATTTGAAGACCTCTATTCCAAAAGAACCATAAAAAGCAGTGATCGCTGCAACCAATAGGGGTCTCGATCGATAGATTCGTAACATCGGAAAATCTGGGTGTGACCACCAAATCCAATATAGAAGGAACCTATCCGACACATCCTCGAGGGATTGTTTGCATTCTGCGCCAAATTCGATTCCAAAATCGTATCTACAAATTTTTTTGGAACGGTTCACCCCTCGAAACTAAATTTGCCCAGTTTATATCGCGAATATTCAGATATCCACTAATCAAACAGTCGCTAGTAATACCGTGCCGTTTGATTTGAGAACACACCTCAGGAACGTAAACGCCAAGTGAGCGGTAAATGACCCCAACTGCGGCAGCCCCAGAGCTAGACTTCACCTTACAGCAGATGTTTTCAGCATTTCCAGCATCATGTTTAAACCTTTCCAACACTTCTAAAATCAGGTACTCATTAAAATATACAGCAACGTAATTGGAAGATCACGAGGCCACTCTGTCAATTCCCAAAAGCGTATGTTGTGGTAGCACACACTCCATATGAGATATATCAATTGTTAACCAGGATTCCGTAACAGAAATTATATATGGCTTTAGAAGAAATACAATTTCATTAACCTCAAGTTTATTTCGTAGACTCCTCGCGTTGAAAAACAATACTTGGAGTCTATTCGCAGGATTAACTGGGGTAGGATTGATAGCGGCTTCCAAAGAATGTGGATCCTCACTACCAGAAAACCAATATACGGAGATTTTCATCGCTTGCTACCCAACGTGCTCGCAATTCTATAGTCAGGAACTCATAAAAATATCCTGCAGTTATCTTCAAGCTTGTAAGCGTGTTATAATGCGATAAACTATTGTTCTATTGTCCTATCGTACTGATCACACTGACTAGAAGGATCGTCTTACTGAATAATTTGCGTACATTTTGCGCAATTTTTCATTTTAATAATCTTTTCCATAAGATCTGTCATGTAAATTTTGTATAATTTATTTGAGAGTTTGAATAAGATTCCGCAAAAATATTATATCATAACGTGAACGAAAAAGTTGTGAAATAATGTTAAAAACGACATTCAGAATTGAACGATGTAAATTAGAAAACGCGCCTAATCGACAAATGAATTCAAGTTCAAGTTGCACATGACTGAGGGTGGACAAAAGCCAATCACAT
>JACCGJ010014607.1:0-2500 GCA_013407085.1 Atriophallophorus winterbourni
TAGTTTGGTCTACAGAATTAGAAATCATTTAATTAAGTGACGGGAATATTCGTTCTAAATTTCTATGTTGTGTTTACTCGTGAGTAGTAACGACTTCTAGTAATTCACACTTTCGATCACGACGGTGCGCAATTTACTCGAATATCTCTCTTGTATTTGCTCCGTTACCATTGTGTATTCTCGAGTCCAAGTTTTTATAGAAACCTCGACCATTATATTTGTATAAGCATACCAGACGGTCTAATATACCGTTTGCTGTTGGATCAGTTGCAATTAAGCATTCCCGAATACTTCTATACACACGTTGATTTAATTAGATTTATCTGTTCGATTCATCTATTCGAAATGAAGATTAGCGGTTCGGCCATGGACTAACCGTTACTAGTTTACCTCTTATTAATATAATTCAACAAATTCATTTGTTTTCAAACACAGAATCTAGTTTTGCGTCGTTTTGAAGACAAATGTTCATTCATGATACAACGCAATGTGTCAAATGTCCATGGTTGGATAACACAAAACACCAAATTCAAATATGGAAGAACCCATCCCCACGCATAACCTAATATTCGTTCAACCATACATTCAGTTTATTGGGCCTCACTGCTAATCTTTGATGCGGTATTCAATGGGATCATGTTCTTACTCTCACTTTGCAAAGAGACGCCTGTATTCAACAAACCGGATACTTGTACAATATTAACATAAATCCGCTGCCTCATAAAATAACATGCCTTTCCAACAATATGGATATGAGAGAAGTAGGAAAATAAAGCGATTAACTTAGACCATGTTAGTTCTATAAGCTGTTTCCTTTTGCGAAGCTTTCGTGAATCAAATGGCATAAATGACTTTCGATCTGATCGCGTTCTTGACGGTAGTATGGTATGTTTCGAACTAGGCTTTGAGCAAGATTGACGTTCAATGAGATCCTAATGCAGTGGGTTAAAATTGTAATTGAAAATGGTGTTTTTGAGCTGATATCAAGAGTAAAAGTTTTGTTTAGAGAATTTGTCAATATTAATCCTTATACGGTATAGAGCTCATGCGTGAAATGATCCTAAACGTCAGAGTTACACGGAGAATTTTAAAGAATGTGCAGTTTAATAGCAGGTGGACAGTACGAAATATTAGTAATATACTAGAGAACATTACATGGACACTGCGAACAAAACACTACTGAACGTCCAGGTTCGGTTTAACCGTTGTCATAGTCATCTCCTCATTCTCCTCAATTGCACTAGCTGATGCTTTGCGATACATTGTTGGAACGACATTGAGCGCACACTTCTAATTCATATGGCTGTCGAATTCAAACAGATAAGCCAGAATTTACTACCGTCAACTTAGGTGGATTTCAGACACTCGGCCCTTCGATTTGCTCACAGCCTCAACGATCCGATTGATGAATCTTCATTTCGTTTTGCATTCGATATCGCTCTGAGTTGTTCAATTCACCAATTGCGCCAACCTGACGGAGAGATCACATATTTTAGATCCTCATTTTGGCCAATATGCTTACTCGTGGAAACCAGTGTTTCAGCTAAGATCTTGATACATTTAGTACGTATTTGTAGCAATATCCTTATCATATCTGTTCAATTTACCCTTAAAGTTACTCTGCTGGAGTTATGACAATATTTGTATGTTTATTTCGTGCTTAACTCACCTCTTTGTAATCAATTGGTTATCCTTTCAAACATAAATACTATTTTGGAAAGTGCGGTAACGAAATCATCAGAAGGAAAATATATATACACCGGAGAAAACACTAATTGAAGCGTAAACAGAGATGTGACACTCTTGTTGGATAGCGAGGCAGGAACGCACATGTCATTCTCTCCTGATTCCATTCAATGAAACGTATCATAAGAATACTCTGCAGAAGGCTTTCAAAAAGCGGTCATTTTATTACGAGGGTAAAATGAGATTCATTGCGCAAGTACCATCATGGCGCAATCAGGCAACATTGGGAGGCAAGTGAAATATCGATTTTTTTATATTTATATATGGCAACATGTCGTGAGTAATTCAAGAATATGTTAGCTAATTGCCGAATTCGCATGCGATCGTTGGGACCATAGAGCCAGAGCTAGAAACCATGGAAACACTGAATAAATTTTGAACAATATGTGACCACGTACACCAATATTGAATAATAGTAAATGACTAACCTGTTACATCAAATACACTCACACGCACTTATTGGTTTTGAGTAATGTACGTGCAAACATATCTATCCGCATGCCTTCCCTCTCATGCGCTCATTATGTAGGGTCAGTTCCGATCAAGGTTTGCATGTCTTGGCAAACAAGATATGAATTGTTAGCCACCTTTGAACGATACATAGTCGGTCAATCTATCATAGTTTCTAGCACATTATTTATATTTCCAGTTACGTTTGTGTGCAACCACGAAGCGGTTGGGGTTGTGTGCAGTTTAATTAAAACTGGCTTACAAGTGCACCCAATTTTACCAAATCTCCACTGTTTAAAAGAAC
>JACCGJ010014607.1:5000-28191 GCA_013407085.1 Atriophallophorus winterbourni
GATATGTTTTTAAAATGAAATTGGTAAATTTCTTGCTTTTTTTTAAAAACATTTGAACATTGTATTTGTTTGTTTCGATTGACAGCATGTTGCGACATTCAATTTGGTAGGCGAATAACGATCAAATTGCTGATCACATTTGTAAATCGTTAACTTAACAGATGACTTGACAGGAAACGGTGGGTGAATGAATTTGGATCGAGCGTTCACGAGCCTGTTTCAACAATTTATTGGATGTTGGAATCCTGAGTGAGAGTTGACTTTTAGGATCATATATAATCATTTTTCCACATACGGTATTTTCTTCTATCATCTTTGTACAACGCTCTTGAAATGAGCGTCAGAGTCGGTATAATTATGTGGTCACAATGTTTTTCGAGAGAGAATGTCATCTACACATATCTGGATATATTTCCAGAGAGTTTGCGGTCGTAATATTTTGCTGCACGGTACTCACGAATGTACATCAATAAAGTTTCTGCAGGTAAATTTGATGGACTGCATGATATGGTTTCTCGTCCATCTTGCGGAGAAAATATTCGGCAAATCAAATGATCACAAAGCAACATAAAACGGTTAACTTTCGGACATACATGTTTTCACATTACTACGTTTGCTGAGTGTGATCCTAATGAAGCAACACTGATTTTCTCCTAATTAGACAACGAAGTAGTTTCTTTTTCTAGATGTTCACCATTTGGCGACTAACATTAAAACCACCGCGATGGTACCCAAGAACCTTAGGGTCCTAAGGTTGTCATAGCCGAGGGTGGCAGTGGGGATATGCTCACACTATCTATCCATATTGCGTGTCTCAAATTACCTCTGACAACAAGTCCAGCTTCTGGTTCCGCACGCAGGCTCACCGGGTCAGCGAAACTGCTTATACCAACAGGAGAAGAACCGAGGGCGAGTGACTGGCGACTGAAAACCAGTTTGCTTTGGGCAGATGGAGCTCTTCAGCATGAAAGCGCATTTCACCTAAGGGAAGAAAAACTCTGATTTTAAACCTCCGCTGCCTTGCGGTATACCCGGTCGCGGGAAAGGCTTTGGGAGAAAACCTTTAGTAAAACTCTGGAGCAGAGTCTCGTAGACGGTGAGTTGGTGCACACCACCTCTTTCTGACAACTCCCTGCTGACTTACAAGTCGCACTTGGTTGTGTCAAGGCTAGAGAAGTTGACTGGAACAAACGCCGTGTGGTGCTGGAAACGCCGCTTTGTACCCAAATTCTCTAAACTCTTTATTGAAGCCGACTCATCCTCCAGGAGGAGATAGTCGCACAAAAGTAAAGTAAAATTAAGTATATATACTTTGGGCAACCGTAATGTTAAGGAATGGTAGCTCGGTGTATTTCAAGAAAATGCGCAAAGCTCTAATTCTTCATCTTACCTAAGTGTAAAACGTGTAACGAAGTTGGTGGGATAGAAAATCTACAACTGGAAAGCTCCCCTTATGTTGGAAATCTAGAGCATCACACGCTGATCGAATCAGACATTCACGTAAATATATACAACCAAATATGAAACGTAAATCTGTATCGATTCCAGTAAATGTACCCCGATATAATCAAATGTTATCGGAATTTATAAGACATGTTTTATTATTTCTACGGTTACGTAGAGAACGATTAGTCCTGGTTTGCATTTAGAATACTTAGTTTACTATCATCACGTCACGAACACTTTCGGTCGTGAACGCTTTCAAAATTTCATACAATGCTTTTTATTTGAGATAGTTTCCTGCATCAAACATAACTGCGGCATTGCCTGAATTCTATTTTATTTTAAGGAGCTTTTCTACACATCATTCCACGTTGGGTGGCGTTAGATTATAAAAGCAGTTGTTGTTGAAGTACAAATTTAATGTCTCAGTTTTGATTCGTCTAAATTGCATCTCAGATTTCGATGTTGTATTGGGGTATACTCAAACTGTTTTATGCGGCCTAGGATGAGAGTTAGGTTCTGTGACCTGGTTTAGAACGCAAATTGTATAGTGACTTACTGTTAACAACACTGCTACAGCCGAGAACAGGAAAACTATTGATAAAACACATGTAACGTATAAAATGACTTGATTCCCTGTTGCAATTTGATTCGAATCGGTGGCGTTATCTGAAACAGAAGAATGAATTGTAAATTTTGTGATTGAAAGACGTAAATAGAGTGAAGGATAAAGTTTTCGGTATTTCAAATCCGTTGAAATCAATAATATCGAGGCATCGGCTCTATGCATAAGAAGATTTTACTAAAATCATGATGAGATTCAAACTGAAGCATTAAACGGAACTAAATCTCATGTGATGTAGTTCAAACGAGTTTTGTGTAGGTCAATGTTGTTCAGGATACAGAGAGAGATCACGGACTACTCTGAAAGCGTAAGTATTTTATACGCTGACCGTTCTGTTTCTTTCCTCGTCATTGGTTGTTCTCAAGGTCACACGTCTTAATGTTCGGTTGCTCATTGACACATACATGTCGTCCAATTAAACGTGTTGTTTCAACGAACGCGTTGTGAAGTGCCACGATTCGTGGAATTCCCTTTGCAATGACTTTGGTTCTATTCACTTCGCAAGAAGCTCAGCTCATGATGTCATCTAGCTTGATGACGAAACGTCCTACTGCTACAATGCCAGCTTAGCGAACAAAACGAACAACATCCAATCCCTGAGCTACAAGTATTCACTTCAATATCAAGCAAAAGTGTTTGTCCCAATTATTTGATGTTTATTGACTCGCCTAAGTATGTGTAATAGGTTGTGCTTAAGATTTAAACGACAGATTACGCGTCATCGTATAAAACAGATCAATTTACTCAGCTTCTCGAGGTGATTATGACATCCGAATTGATTATGTTCAGGCAATCGCGGTTTCCAGTTTCAGCGTTGTTTGCATCACAAGAACAGGTGTATTAGTGGGGACACATCACGAAGTAGCTGGTATTTGAGCTGTGGTCTGATTACTGTTATGTTGTTAAAATTTATTCGTACTTTTTTTAGAGCTAAATTTGTATTTACCGATTTTGGGAACGAAATTTATTTGCTTGTACGTTGGTATGCATAATAGTGGGTATATTAATTTCTGAACGCAAACTAACACTTGTATTGTTCAATAATCCTTGTCACAGATTACACAAAGCATGAAATTTATCAATCGTTAAAACTTGAATATGTCGACAACCGTCTGTCACTGTGTGTTCTACTGTCGATAATAATGTTGCCCTTGTATTTGACGGACGCATTGAAATACCGAATGAAACGGTTTTACGCGAATTGTTATACCTTACCCGATGGTTCCAAGGTTGTCACAGCCAGGGTCGGCAGTGGGGATGAGCTCCCACTGTCTATAAAATGCTCCCATATGGCGTGCGTCTCAAACAGCCTCTGACAACCAAAGCCCAGCTCCTGGCCTGCACGTGGCGGAACTGCTTCTACTGACAGGAGAAGGGACGAAGGCGGATGACTGGCGCCTCAAAACCAGTTTGCTCCGGGTAGATGGAGCTCGTCAGCCTGGGAGGGCAGTCCATCTAAGGGAAGGAAAACCCTTATTTCAAACCTCCGCTGCCTTGCGGCATACCCGATTGCGGGAAAGGCTTCGGGAGTGAACCCTGAGGAAAAATCCTTGCTGCCTTGCAGGTTGCACCTGGTCGTGCAAAGGCTAGAGAGGCGTACTCGAACAATCGCCGAGGCACTTCAAGAGAGGCGCAAGAACTCTCAAAATGGTCACCGGCTCTCGTGAAGGAAAAAACCGCTGCCTTGCGGGTAGACTTTTGAGTCAAAGGCTCCGGTTGGGGTCCCCTCAGCCAACCCCCTACTTCGGACTTGGCAACCGCGTAGTATGTCGCCTTCAACAAGAACCATGGAACCTGTATTTTTCTTTCATCATGTACCCTCTTCATGGTATACTTGTTGGCACATCGTCTGTAAAGACTTGTGTAATAATAATAAAAAAAATAACCTTACCCGATATTTCGTTTAATCTCGCGTGGAAAGTCACATTGGCACGTCCAAGTCGTAACATCGCGCATACTGCGTACTGGTCACTGGTATTCTTGCCTGTTAGGTGAACAAATTGTAAGATGTGAATTTGATGTCAGAAGAATATTTTGATTCCATTGTAAACCAATGGTTCACCTTTGTTTCAGTGTGACTCACTTGGTAGTATGTATGTCATATAAAAATATTCCGAAACGCCGTCGTCAAAATCTTTCGAAACAGCGTCAAGTAGAGTTCGACAAAACTCGCATCCGTTGTCGCTTTGATCGTATTGAACATTGGATTCACACGAAATCAAAGTGTATCTGTATTTGATAAACTAATTTTTATATAAGAATGAATACAAAATATAAATTGTGTAGTTCCTTTATGTTCAAAATCTTCAGGATTTAAATTATATCAAAAGTCTTCAATAGGGCGCAAAGCTTAGTACGTATAAGCATATAATTGTAAGTTCGTTTCAAGATAGTACATCAAAAATCGTCTGGTTTGTTGATATAAAACACGAGGAGACCAGCTAAACGTAAATCACTCAAGCTACCCGAAAAATGTAGCGAGTCGGCAGAGTACAACTTCCCACACGAGCAATGGGGAAAAGGGACTGTTTAGTCATTTGAAACATTGCAAAGCAAGAAAGATCTTCATGTTCTTGTTCTGTCCAGTGGTTGCCGACATCCACCAAATGAGGTTACCGTCAAAATAGACAAATTGTCAATTATGCCTGTTTTCATGCAGTTCCATCACGCACACACCCCACCACCGGTTTCGTGCTGTTTGCATTCATCACGTAAGGACAGTAAGATCAGTATCCCATGCGCTTGAAACAGTGAAAAATGATAAACATGTTATAATTATAGAATTTTTTCTTGTTTTCTCTAGAATAACTGTACATCGACAATATCTAACTAATTCAGATTAGTTGGAAGATTCTGCATTTGTAAAAAAAATCAATATCCAGATCAAATTTTGATTCTATAATGCTATAAAAAATGTTAAAATGAATGCTAATTACGAATAAATTTAGAAAATCAATTCTAATAGTACCAAAAGCGGGATAAACAAATACGCTATCTTTAGGATAATCCAAAAGTTTTCGAAGTTTTCAGAAATTAATTTTATTGGTTTTGAACGAACTATCATAATCTTGCACACATAATTGACTTCCGAATCAATAAAGTGCATATTTCACTATTGCAAAATAGGCCTGTCATTATACAGACAAATTATTTTTTAACATAGCCTACTTGTAAGTACCCCACCTTTATAAACTTTGCTATTCTAAATTTTAATCAATTAGCCCATGTTCAATTCTGTTTCGTTTAATATGTTTTACTCATGCGGTTATCAGAACAAATAAGCGATTATCTGCAAAAGTATTTAATACTAAAACTGATTGGATGATTTAAACCTTTGATTGCTGTCACAAAATATTACGAATTGCTTGTTTTTTAGTGTCAAATTCTGCTGATGACGGCATTAATTTTGATCGATTTATTTAACCACAAAATTCCGTATCACTTATATTTCCTTCGATGTTAAAAACACAACGAACGTATTCTTATTTCCGGTATTTGGTTCACTAGAAAAGTCAACATGGCAACGTCTACTCAACGCTATAATTAAATCGTTACTATAGCAACCATTAATTATTTTGACTTTTGAAACTAAACTCCTAATGAAACGTTTGAATGCTTTTGAGCATATCGATGGTCTTTGTTTCTTTTACTTCAATGCGTCAATCACTTTTCTGACTCAACTAATGGTTCCATTAGATAATCCATTGAACCTTCTCATTTGTTTGAATTTATCTCACAAAACGCAAAAATATGCGCGAAATTCGTGTAAATTATCTGTTCATTTGACATACAAGTTTGCTTTCCTCAGTGTCACAATAAATTTCTAATTTAGCCCCTGCATCTGATCGAAATACTTAGAAATTATATATCTGTTGCACTTGAAAACCGGTCATTGAATATATTCCATCCTTAGGTGGAGACATCAAGGTTA
Source organism: Atriophallophorus winterbourni (assembly GCA_013407085.1). Taxonomy (NCBI): domain Eukaryota; kingdom Metazoa; phylum Platyhelminthes; class Trematoda; order Plagiorchiida; family Microphallidae; genus Atriophallophorus; species Atriophallophorus winterbourni. The sequence goes on from JACCGJ010014607.1 coordinate 11,000, forward strand.
GATTCAGTGAGCTTCTTATCATCGGAAGTGGGTTTAAAAACACAAGACATTGAAGCCAAACACATGATCACATAGTAATTGTCAAGCAAAAGCTCAAGACGCTTATAATAAACCAGTGTAGTGTGATGCTAACATTCACATAATTCTCTTGAGGCGGATTGAATGATCACATATATAGGTGACATTCTATACAGCAATACGATCTAATGTCTCAGTTTAACTGGTTTTTGCCGATTACATGTGAGAATATCTCCCATACAAGATAAACAGCGAGATCTTTCACAATAATTTAAAAAATTCCATTGAAAGCAGAGAGGAAATATCGTGAAAATAATTTCGTTGCAACATTCTATTAACTTGAATTCCCTGAAATTGTATGCGGGTAAAATTGCAGGAGAATTATTCGCAATTTTCGGTGAGATACGACTGAGGGGAAAAGCGATAAACCAGTTTTTAAATAACGCTAAGAATGTCAAGACGAAACGTGAGGATGGATATCATCCGTAATTCAGCGAGTACAGAATTAAGGCGATTGGAAATTGAGTCATATGAATATGTGACCAGATTATCTCTAGAATGTTAACACAAATCGTCTTGCCAGCCGTTATGCCTTTTAGTTAGGACAGATTCTAGAGTGCTTTCAAGATTTAAAATCAAGCATCTTGCTTCTGTTGTGATTTCATCTAATGCAACGTATTTAAAATATTCGAGACCGATCGGGACTCCATAATCATGAAAATAAAGTTTGCAATGATTCGGTTATAGCAATTGGAGCGAGTTAAACATCGGCAACCGAAAACGGAAAATGTTTGCGAGCTGCGGTATATCTACCGTATGTCAAATGCGCCTCCGAAAGAATTAGTCTAATCTTGAATAACGCAGGTATTAGAGTAACATATAAATGAGGTAAAACTCTCCTCTCCGTATTAATGCATCTCAAAGAAAAGACTCCTTTAGGTTGTGCGACAAACTGCATCTAAAAATCAAATGCGAGGGTTGCCCGAGTGTTGACATTTTGCAAACGTCTAGAGAACTTTACACTATGGTGAACGAACATAGGAAACGAGTAGAAAAGCAACCCCGTAATCCTAGTGAATATCAATCACAGATTTGGGATTTTGCCCTAGCTGAAAACGTTCTAGACACTGGACACAGCGTAGATCCTGATAACGTACAAGTGATAAGACGGGGTGTGAAATCTTATGCAGAAAGACTTCACACCGAGGCAGTTGAAATGACAAAGGCTGGGGCGAATGCGGTGAACAAGGTGGATGAGGCGGATATCTCAACAATCTGGTGTTCGGTTCTGCAGCGGATAAGGATTAACTTGCATAACGTCTAATGTGTACATGGATTACGTAAGCAGTGTGTCAGCGGACGCTGTTCGCACCTGCACATAAAATAAACAATTTAGGGATTAACACCGCATTTATTGGGTGTGATCAATTTTCTTGATCTCGACTGTCTATCATAAAGAACTCAGGGTCAGTCAAGAAAATGCCGTTTAACCTGATCACTGTTCGAAACGAGACCTTTCATGTAACGAAGCTTCTATGTTTAGAAGCTAAACGTTACCCAGAAACTTGATATAACCGATTCATTGCAAATTTTAATTTCATCTAATGCCGTTAAAACCGTGTTTGGGCAGCTGATTCTAGGCACAGCGTCATTTTATTTCATAGAGTACAGCGATGTACGTTGAAAAGAAGCATCGATAAATAATCGCAACCAAGGACCCTTTTCAACGTTTTCACCTTATCAAGACCTATCCCAAAATTAACCGCACATGTCTACGACAAAGTCGACCCCGTGTGTTTCAGTCGACATTTCAGCAATCAATGCCGCTCTGGAGTGTTCGTGAAAAACGGAAATCAGGAAAAGCACATTATTTATTTTATGATTAAATGAATACATTGAGTAAAACAGTGTCCAAATTAAAATCATAAAAAAATGATTTTTGCGTTCATTAAAAACCACTTCGTCTCAGCTGGAATAAACTAACCTTAAGATTGAGTCATGCACATCGCTCTGAAGACTGTACATCATACATGCTGCAAAGGATGATGTTTTCTTTGATGGCAGTCAATACACCTTACTTATACTCCTGATACAGAACACTTAAAGGAAGTGATGTTTCTACCACAAAAATTTAAGGCGTTCCTTTGAGAATATTTAGAAAAGGCAGTTTAACATTTAATAAGGTTTATTTAGATTGTCTTGGCAATAGATTTCGAAATCCCAAATTCCGTGGCTAACCGAATATTTCTAGCAAGCTATTTGATTTAATACTCGAACTCAGAACTCAAAGATTTTCGTGGTAAATAAAGCTGTAAGCTTAACAATAACCATAGAATGACGAGGTATATCAAATAAAAATATAAAATCCTAAAAACATTAATAGAGACAGTCACATAACGCATGGTTCGTCGTATACTCATCCAGTTTTTTAAGCCCAAACCTTTACAAATTCCGAGCGTATAATTTCTTCAGGTAAGATGTTCTAATTGAAACAAATTCACATTCGTCTAGTGCCTTATCCCAATACTCGTACGTTGTAAGAAGGTTAGGTAAACTGCAATGTCTTCTTCGAAAAAGTGTAGTGCCGCGAGCAACATATTTTGGTTTTCAAAATGTTCTCTTATACGGAAAGTCACAATGCGTTCGTTAATTCAGAGATTACCAGAAGTAGCGTGATTGGTATATGGTTTGCTGTGTCTGAAAGTCTACCGCCTTTAAAAATAGGAGTTATCATCCTTACTTTCCATTGCAGTGGTATGTTTCCTTCATGAAGGCTGAGTTTAAATAAGCGCGTAAGAAAAGCAGTCAAAGCAACGGGACACATGGGAAGTTTGGGGAGAAAATCTGTCCGTGGAAGAAGACTTCTTTTCGTTTAGTTGACAAAGTTCCTGCCCAACCATATATTCATTGACAGTCCTTTTACTTAGTAATTCCAAATATGGCGTATTTAGAAAACTAGATATGCGATACAACGCTTGGGATTGAAGACAAGTGAGTAAAACTTTGCTAAAGCATCGCCGGTATCTCTGGAATAGTAACATAATCTATTTGTGGCTTTTACAGAAAACACACCTCGTCCGAATTTACTATCTTGTAGTGAAGCTTAAGATTCTTTTCCATTCTCATAACTAAACTCCATTTAAACTGCACGCAATCTTCTCTTACAAGAATCGTGACATGATTCCGTAAATTACAGAATCGCGTTCAACTTTCTTCCCTGCCAAAATTCTCATGATTTGCCTAAGACTCTCAACTTTATAACTGACCATTTCTTAGTTCTACTCTGGATAACAAACTGGTAGTTGTGGTTGCATTTACGTGGTATATAACTTGACTTTCTCTCAATCTCCGAATTGAAATAATTTCCGTTGTAATGTAATATGACCAAGAATCCATGCAATCAAACTCTCGAGTGGGTGCGTCCTGAAGACTGATATTTACGGATTACAAATTGTATTTTCCGTAAGACACTTTTGTTTGGTCACACTACATACATGATAAAAGAAAAGCACCGCGTTGTTACTCTTTCCCAGAGGAACCTCGGTTTGTTCAGGCTTAACAACAAGACTAAAACTACGTGTTTTAGCTAACAATTACAAGATTGAAATTAGCCAGACACTCTGTAAATGGGAACATATACTCACCCATTGTTCCATACCGATTGGTTCATAAATCTTTGATGAAACCACTCTGTGAAATTTATTCTCAATCCAAAGTAATATGGTCGAAGATGATCATTGTCCTCTAGATTGACGCGGCTCAAATTTACGTTCAATGCATCTAGATCGGACAAAAAGAAAATTCAGCCACATATAGCGTTAAAAATCACTTCAAGGCAAAGAATAAGGTTTTTATTTCCGGAGATTTTAAGTTTCATTTTTAACATAAAATGAATAATTCAAAAGTGTATAAAAGTGATGTAATGCTCACATTCCCCGAAATTACACTCCACTACCGGTTTCTGGGTGTTTGGCGTCATCAGATGCAGGCAGTAAGATTAGGTTAGAGATCCTTGAAACAGCCGATAAATGGTAAACCAAGTTCTATTTGAATACCGCTGTTACATGGGGTTCGTATAACGAACCTCGATTTTCAAACACAGAATCACAAAGTGATTCTTGGTCAAGCACTCAAGGCGCTTATGGATGACTGATGTGATGTGTTGCTCACATCCCCCGAAATTACAGTCCACTACCGGTTTCTGGTTACTTGTTATTCTGTGTTTGAACATCGTGGTTCGTTGTACGACCCCTATGCAACAGTGCCATTCATATGTATATATTTAGAACCATGCGAATACACCGGAAATAATAACACACACGCAATTCCTTCTAACCATTTAGACATAATTAAATCAAGTTACGAACAAAGTTAAACTTGTATGCCACTGTTTTATAAAGTTTAACTTTGTGTACCGCTTTTCCACTGTTTCAAGGCTCACTGAACCAAATCCTACTATTTCCACCTGATGACGGCAAAAAGCTAGAAACCGGTGGTGGTTTGTAAGGGATTGGGATGTGAACACCACAATACATTGATAAATCAAATTATTTTCAATAAATACAAGCTGATAATACAAATAATCCAAGGGAAAATGTTTACATCGTGTATGACCCGGAGCAAATTTGAATCCATCTATTAAACTGATTGATTATATAAATCGAGATAGGCAAACCACAACCTCAAAATGCAATTAATAAATCTCCCGAAAATGTGGGTTTTCATTTAACACACTTTTGTGAGTATCATAAGGTTACCTCACCATATGAAGCATACTGAAGCGTTTGGAGAAAACATTCAACATAAAATATTATCAAATCATCTCAAATTCTTACGAAGATTAGGGTCTGTGCAATTATAAAAAGAATACTTATTCAAACTAAAATTGCGAAAGTGAAACCGTCCATTTTGTTCGTGAGTGAACTCGTTTCTACTAGATGAGAGTTTCCTAACTTATGGTCCTTGCATCCCGAGATGCTTGCCCAGTGTTTGTCCGGTATTACGGGGTGTCATTCTCTGCTGATTCAGTGTAAATTATTCAACGTTTTCTGTGTTTGTGTAGTGATCATTTCACTTGTGTCCTACTATTCAAGATTCAAGATTCAAGATTCGAGAATTTATAGTCACAAAAAGCAGATTGCTTCACAATTACCATATCATAGTAAATATTCGTTCAGGAAAAAGGTATAAAATAAACATGTGATGTCAAGTATAGTCCAGTTGAATACTTACCATGAGTCAATACGCAGGTGTCATTAAATCGTTATGCAACAAATAAGTATCCAAATTTCGAATAAACGTTTCGATGCTGGGAGAGATGACAAGAGTTTCGGGGAGGGAATTCCAAATGAAACAGACACGTACACAATAAAAATATCGGCGACAGCTGATACGGGAGTTGGGAATTTGCAGTGTCGCTGAGTGGCTGCGTGTATGTCGTGACTCACGGTATTCGAATAAATGTTTTAAGTGATGATGTGGGCTATTCAATATTTTGTATGTTAGTATCACGTCGCTTCGAAGGCTTCTTTGAAGGGGAGTGGGGAGCCTCAGTTTTTGTAATCGTTCCTCGTACGTTAGTTTCCGGAAACCTCTTACGAGTTTGGTTGCACGATGGTAAATTTTGTCAAGCAATAGTATATACTTTTTTAACCACGAAGTCCAAGCTTGTGATGCAAGCTCCATGGTTGGAAATATATAGGCTTTTATGATGGTGGGCAAAGTTCCAGGCGAGAAGGTTCTGAAAATCCGTCGCAGCATACCTAGAAGCTTGCAAGCACGCTTGTAGATAACCTCACAATGCACGCTGTTCTTCAGGCTGCCGCATACCCAGACTCCAATATCCCTTTCCGATTCTGTCCAGCTCAAAATACTATAAGGGGCGCGAGGGTATATCAAACTATTTCTGGGGTGCGGGGCGTTTAGAATTTTGATATTTACTGTACTAGATGTAGGTGGTAATTATTTGTGGGAACACATGCTATGTGAAACTACCGAAGATCATTCTGAGCAGTGCTAAGCTCTGGCACATATTTCTTATTGTAAATAGTTTGTGTGGTTTATCAGAATAAATATACTCGGTAAAGAAGTCTTCTCAATCTGGATGGGTTCTGGATTGCATTACAGCCGCACTTAGGGTTACATGAAAAGAATTCAACTCGTTCAGAATAATAGATTTCACACACAAAAGTTTGCCGCATACAAAATGAGATGTTTAAAGCAGATTTGCTGATTTCCGGAATTGAAAAAATATTGCTTGCTATGTCTGATTTCTAGAGCATTGAAGATTGAGTTTTGCTATAAGAAAAACTCAAATTTTCGCTTCTTAACGACAGAAACAAACGAAAACACAAACAAGAAAACATCAGCTGTTGTCCCAAAATTGTGAGAATTGTCTTAAACTTGGGACAAAATGAAATTTCAAATTGATTCTTGATTGATGTTGAGAAAGGTCCAGAATAATGTTAATACCTACCACTGCAGTTTGCTATAAACTTAACCGTTGTTCCATTCGCGTTCATTGAACCCCAATCCATTGTAGTGGGTGCCGTAAACCGGACAAACATTGCTGAAATTTCGATATAACGCACCAAGATAACCGCGATCACAAGTGCTTGCACCAAGTATTGATTTCCCATAAAGATATAGTTCCCACTAAAATCGTAAAGAATGGAAAGTTTCACCAAATGATATAAAAACGTGATTTGTTTTGCCCTGTGTTCAAAATTAGTCAAATAAGACCAATCGAATTCATACTATGTAGTAGAGACTAGAATGTAATCAAACAAAAGAATTTATTCAATGATCAAATGTTGAATGTAGGTCAACTCGAATGTATGTTCAAATAAATTGCAAAGACATCCCTGACAGCATCATATCAAACCTCGTCTGTGTATTCGAGGAATATTAAGGTGTGTCTAAATCATTACCCAGCAGGAGAAATGAGTTCTTCTATAAAATATTCTGTGCTATGTGAATTGTTTTAACGGCGTAGTCATGGAAGACCAATATGTTGAGGGGTTGAACTGAACTGGTTGTCACGGACTCGATAAAAAAGGGGGATAAAATTGAGAACTCGTACATACATGTTGAGGAAGAAGTAGCGGTAATGTGGTTTGCCTAAATAGGATGTTGATTTTTTGTCATGTGAAAAATGCATGTTAGAACGATTGGTGTTCGCTTGCATTGTGCAATTCGTTACGTGTGATGGAAATAAGCATTTTTGTCCATGATCACATCGGACCTCATCTGCATGTGTACGGCCACATGTGATTGAACAGGTTGGTCCAATCAAATTTAAATAAAAGGAGTAAACCTGCGTTACTTGTTAACCATTATTTCACTGTTTCGTGGGAGGCGACTCTTAATCTAAGTGTCCATACATGATGAGTGCTAACAGTACGAAGTCGGTTGTATGTGTGTGACGAAAATGCACGCAAATGAGCTTTTTGTTCATGGTCATGGGTTTAAACCCAGTCTACATGAGTTGGGGCTCATGTGATTGAACAGGTTGGTCGTACCAACAATACACAACATTGGCGTACAAGCGCGTGCGGATCCTGATCTTAATGCCCCTATGAGTGCATTATTTATTTATTATTATCACACAAGTCTTTACAGACGATGTGCCAACAAGTATACCATGAAGAAGGTTTCAAAGTGATACAAAGTGATTCAAAGTTGTAATGGTCTAAAAAGCATTTAGCTTAACAATAACCATAGGATGGATTTATGAGGTATATACAATAAAAAGAAGAATAGGAAAACTCATGTAGTGTAAATCGTATCAAAGTTTGGGTTGTCTCTCAAGTGTTTGTCCAAATTAGCTTCAAAAGTATCCATGATGAAAGAAAGAAAGAAAGGAAAAAAGGGAGATTTTTTGTCTGTCTGTTTACACATGCCGTTTTTGATCTTTTTTTGTCTTTTTGGAATAAGGGATGGTCAAGAATCAAGAATCAAGATTTTATGGTGAAAAAAACCGATTGCTTTACATGTACCATTGGATGACAACTATTACAAAAAAGAAAATGTAATCAAAAACACATTGTTGTATGTTTGTCTGGGTTCATGATGATTCAATACACAGGGCCGATTTTGGGGTGTTTTTGGATATATGCATCTAGTTTTGCTTCAAAAACATCAAATGTTGTTGCATTCACAACGTCTTGCTGTAGTGCATTCCATAGAAAGCAGATACGCACAGAGAGGAAATGGCGCCGACAGTCAAGTCTTAAGTGCGGTATTGCCAGGCAACTTGAGTGACTACGTGTATTCCGAGGGAAAATTATTTTTATTAGATCTCGGAGCGGGTGGTTTTCGTTTCGCATTATTTTGTAAGCTAGAATAACGTCGCTCCTCATTCGCCTCTGTGTAAAATCAGGCCAATCGCTCTTGATATGGGACATGCTGCATCCCATCAACTAGCTTTGTTGCTTGGTGGTAAATTCTACCAAGAGGTCGATGTCTTTGTGAAGCTAAGGTGCCCACGCTGAGATCAAATACTCCATCGTTGGATGAATGTAAGTATTTATGATGCGGGAAAATGTTTTGGGCGTGAACCGCCCGAGAATTCTCCTCAGGATTCCTAATATACCACATGCCCGATTAAATACTTTTCGACAATGCATATTCGGTTTCAGGTTATTAGTGATCCAAATCCCGAGATCCCTTTTAGCGGTGGTCCAAGTTAGGTTTTCCTGGCCTAGATTATATGTGTGGTCGTAATTACGGCTAAGCTGTAACATATCACATTTGCGTGAGTTGAACGGCATTTGATTTAATAGGGAGCAGTGATACATAGCATCCAAGTCACTGATAAACGGGAACACAAGCACGGCAGGATTTTCGCCGCTGGTCTCTTTCTTTTGCCATCACACTGATGAGTGCAAACAGCATGAAGTCGATTGTGAGGAATCTGTTTTATGAAAATAAGTGCAAAAGAGCAACATTGTATTGAACTACTTTGTTTATGTGGCACCAAGATATTTGTTTTAGTATAATCGAGAATCATCTATATGATATCTCAAGCGGTATGAAATTAGAATGGTCGTATTCCGAAAGATATACTCTATGGCGAGTTGCAATTAAGAAGTCGACCATTAGGCAAACCGCAATTGCGGTACAAATACCTTTGCAAACGAGATCTGAAATCTATTAGCATTGACGCTGCGGGTCGAAAATAACTTGCTCTTGGCCGGTCACATCGAAGACATTGTGTAAAGCGTCGTCTGCAAGCTGAGGAGGAGCAGACAGAGTTCTTGGCTGCTGAACGCAGATCACGCCGCAGATCACTGACGCCCTACAACCGAGTTCTGACCATCGTTACAAGCGTTGCGGAAGAGATTGTCCCTCCCGAATCGGACTGTATAGCCATTCAAAAAGCTGTAGAACTTGAAAATGCACACGACTCTGATGTACATCCATGGTCTACATCCACTGAAGGAGGCCAAAAACAACATCAAATTCGTAAAACATCATGTTATCTTGTGTGTTTTCAAATATAAGCTCTGATATTGAGATTCTGTGTTTAATTTTCAGGAATGATTCGTTGTAGCAGAATTTGAAAATTTCGCAAAACCGAGACAAAAAAATCTAATTAAACAAAAATTTGTGTGGTTGAACAAGAGTGGCGCGTAAATTGTGAGCATGAAAACTCACACCTCGAGAGGATTTAAGTTATAAAAAAACATTTTCTTTCCAGGTTAACATATTGTCATTATCAAAAATAGATATCATTGTCCACAAACATTCACCAGAGTTTGCGTTAAAAATTGTTTGCACAATAAAGGAAATTTGGTATGATGAATTTTTACTTTAAACTTACGATAGGATATGTAGTTTAAGCCTACTTTTACTTTACTTTTGTGCGACTATCTCCCTCTGGAGGATGAATCTTCTTCAATGAAGCTTCTTGGGAATATAAGTAAAAAGCGGCGTCCCCACCAGCACTCGGCATTTGTTCGGGTCAGCTTCGGTAGCCTTTGCACAACCGAGTGCGACCTGCAAGGCAGCAGGGAGGTGCCGGAAAGAGGTGGTGTACATCAACTAACCGTCTACCAGACTCTGCTCCAAATGTTTCCTCGGGGTTTTCTCCCGAGGTTTTTCCCGCGATCGGGTAACCCGCAAGACAGCGGAGGTTTAAATATGGGTTTTCTTTCCATTTGATGAAATGCCCTCCACGGCTAGCGAGCTCCATCTGCCGGAAGCGCCAGTCACTCGCAATAGCCCCTTCTGCAGATGGTAGAAGCAGTTCTGCCGGGCTCGGGGAGCCACTCGTCAGATGCTATCTGAAACGCGCGCCGTATTAAAATATTTTATAGACAGTGGGAGCTTATCCCCATTGCAACCCCAGGCTATGACAACCTTCGGAACCAGTTTGAGCCAGGTCGCCGTGGATCAAAAAAGATGTTGCGCCGGTCTCAGCCAGAACCATACAATAAGCAAATCGAAACCATAAAAGTGTTCGATTATCTACGTCGTCATCTCCAAGGAGTTTTGAATTTTGTTCAGCATATTTTAACGACTGTAAATCAATCTGTTCAATGCCGCAATACGGGGCTCCATAAAACAAAATCTCACACTTTCAATTTAGCTGCCCAACACTCACGACTCAACTGCAGAAGACATATTTGGCCCTGCGAGTTTTTTGTACTTGGAACAATATACCCGATTATGATGTAAACTCCCCAAATCAAATCATGCTTTTGAGAAATCTTGATGCCGTATATCGTAAAGAATCTACAAATGTCACCATATTGCACCAACGAAAACAATTTCTGTCCTTCGGATTTTTACCTAATTATTGAGATGCTGAATAAGAAACCGATACCCAATATAGCTTGTTATATTATTCGTTGTTGTTGTTATTGGCCTCCTTCAGTGGATATCGACAATGGATGTACATCACAATCGCATGAATTTTCTTGTTCTACAGCTTTTTGAATGGCTATACAGTCCTATTCGAAAGGAACAATCTCTACCGCAGCGCTGGCAACGAAAGTCAAAACTCGGTTGTATTGCATCAGTTGCACGCCGGCGGCGTGATCTGCGTTCAGCTACCAAGAGCTGTATCTACTCCTCCCCAGCTTGCAGACGACGCTTTACAAAATGCCTCCAATGTGAAGTGTCACGAGCAAGTTCTTCCCAACTCGCGGGGTCAATGCCAAGAGCTTTCATATCTTTTTGCAAACGTCTTTTTACCGCAAGTGCAGTCTGCCTAATGGTAAACTTCCTAGTTGTAACTCACCATAGAGTAGACCTTTCGGAATACGACCATTTTCCATTCTCTAGACATGACCAAGCCACCGCAGGCGGCGCTGCCGTGATAGTGTGAACATGCTCTGTAGACCATATTATCCTGTTGGTTTTTTGCAAATCTATATGCTTTTTAGACAATAAACCTTGAATTGAATTGGATTTTCGAACTGTGATGAGGCGGTAGTATTCAACTACTCTGGACTGAAATTTTGAGTCCAGAAAAAAACTTTCTGAGCCCTCGTTAACATAACTAACGACTAAACCATCCATTCATGATTTCTTTTAAATGTGTTTTGTGGAAAATATTTTTGTGTTGGATTCACAAATTTGTGACACTTATATCAAAATCGTGGTTGGATTACCACTAAGAATTTGAATCGCAAGATTTCTTAGAAAAATTTGATAAATCCCTTTTTTCGTGTGAATAATTAACTGAAATTCCTTTTCATGAAAATATTCCTACCGGACTTGCATTGACTTCACATCCCGCGGTTTCAATGAAATTGACAGTTGAAGCAGCTGCCATTTTAAGAACTATTGATTTACTTACATTGGAAAATATTCGTCGACATTGATGCTTAGACCGATCGATGTGAAGTGGACATAATTATCAAGGTCATTTTTAAAATTTATTGATCAGTCTATGGATTTTATTCATTTGTAATTGGATAATTGTGTGGCAATCAAAATGCAATACTGTCCGCTTCTGTGGCAAGCGTAAATCTGGTGACATCAGCTGATTTTAATTCAAATAGATTATTCACAAGAGTGATATAAATGATTTATAGCCCAAAACACTTTAATTCAGCATGAACATTTCAAACGAATTGTGAGTTAACATAGGTGTTAATATGATGGAAGCTAGATTGTCTTGATTTGATATCTGCGAAAGAAGATGGCATATAGCGAGTGCGTACTAAACGCTTTATTGTACGGCAGGAAAAGTTGGAACATTCATACACGACTCGAACGAAAGCAAAATACTTCTATATATATCCTATGGTGGGTAGAGAAAATATCGAACGCTGAAATGCTTTCTGAAGCTGGACTACAGACCATGTTTACCCGACTGGAACAACGCCGCCTACGTTGGTTTGCTCAAAATAATCTATTCTTTGATGAGTTGAAGTTTGGAAGTCGACTTTTTGGAAGAATGCACTGACGGCACAAAGACCTTTACGAATGTGATATGACAGCTCTTTGCATTAGACCTACCAGTTGAGAAGAACTGTCTCTTTTTTGAAAGATCAGTGTATATCGTCATGTGCAATATGGGAAAGAACCAACGCTACTCTCGTATGCCGAACGTAGTTAGACTAGCAACTGACGACGATAAATCGATTAGGCGCTGCTAGAAATTTTAACTACCTAACAAAAATGTTCACTTATTTGAGAATGTATGGAACGTCAAATTGTTATTCGTTTGTGATGTCCATCTATGACCGACATCGGACAAATTAGTAAGAGAAAAACAACAATGGTTTATGCGAAATAAAATGACCTCAGCTTGATTTACGGTTATTAGTTATGAAGACTTCAATAATTCCTTGAAGGTTTGTTGAGATTGATTGAGAAACCCTAAAATTATGTTTTGAAAACATTTTACGAAATATATTTTTTAATGAATAAACGCGTATATTAATAGCCAAGAATATAATAAAGATATCCAATAATTTGGTTCGCAAACTATGACTTTAAAAAGTTGATCATTATAAAATGGAACTTTTAACAAAGTAAAGTTGACGTACCACATTCAAGAATATCTGTGCAAATCAGAAACAATTATTCCGGATATTTATATAGGAACATTGACCGTGGGTGTATCTCAAGTCTCCCGAATAACTAATTATACGTTATTTTCATGAGGATGTGTAATAATTATGAGGTTACTATGACAAGAGTTGAGATTTCGCATTCAATATTTTATGGTTTGTGAAAGCATGTAGCATTATAGCGTAGTGATCTTTTGTTTGAAGTCAGATTTTATTAATAAGTAGTATATGCTGGAAGCTTGTGCCTTGATTTGCAAATGTCAATCAATCTAACTTCAAACTCAAATTAATCATCGTGCCATCTTTGTAATTTCGTAGAAATATTCTAAGCATTATCCAGTTTTGAATTAAACCTTAGTCTTAACATGAAGCTAAATTTCAAGTTTTAAATTAGGATTTATCCTTGAGTTCGCAATACATAGCGTGGTAAATATTTGTTCATGTAAGTAAACTAATTTTCAATCATTAAATATCCCCTATAGTCGAGTTGGTCCGAACCTCCTTGGTCTAGAATACTGTTTTGTTGATACAGAAAAGTCTTGATACATAAGTCCTGGAAAAATGCTTTGAAGAATACGAAATTGGTGTCTGGATACGGTACAGTTTGAAAACCTTAATTCAAACAGCCACTGCACCAGAAAAGCATCATGTGTACTCAATTTACTCAAACGGGTATTTGAGAAAATTTCACCCATGATCTTCCCACAGTTCATAAACACGGTTTACGGATGGGGATGTGAGCAACACATTACTACGGTTTACTTACACTTAATTGTCAGACACTTAATCCCCAGATAATTAATCCCCAGTTTGATAAGAATGCAGAATACATTCATATGAATTTATTCAGCAGGAGAGATAAGCAATTGATGTCCTGGCGCATATCTCAGCATACTTCTTCTTCTGTTTGATATGAACCTCAGCACCTGCTTAAAGAACTGAGACTGTTTGCTGTCGGAAATCCTTTCGCAAACCGTTGAGAAATATTCAGGGTGGGATATTGGTATATCAAACATAACCTCACTTGGGAGGGACGGGAGATTTCATGTTGGATCTTTCCTTCTTATACTGTTTTGATGCCTGATGAGTGTTCGCGGGATAGCACTCTTTGAGGTAAGTCCTTTAGAGTGCTTAATGACAGACCGAATGTGCCCAAAGTCCTTGAGGCAGAGGGGGTCGCATCAACTTCTAACATTTCCCCCTTCATTTTAGCCACCACATTCTTCGAGAAAATCTTTTTCTTTGTTGCACTCGTGATTGTGAAGTGCGAAATTACGTACAATATCATCGTTAGATGTAACGAATCTCCCTTTACACTTATGTGTGACAAACTTACTACATCTCTAATTAAAATTGCCATTATTTGATTGCTTCTCGAACCAAAACTCGTTTCCCATGTAAATTAATGTCCTTCGACCTTTGCTACTTGTACCATATTCAAGAGTCATTGCACACATTTAAATATCTTCTTATCTTAAATCTCATCTTAATTACCTTCCCTGTGGAGTAAATGTCTGTGGATTAAGTGTCTGGCGATTAAGTGACCGGTCACCCATAAATACATGCCTGAGAACAGTCATGGAATACCCTGTGCAATCATGCTCCCCTTAGTTCAAAAAGGTATAGAACTTATGCAGCAAATCTATCACCGCTCTAAATAAATCTATTCCCAAGCATCATGAAAAATGACTTACGAAGAAGTAATAGCTCACCTGAATCTGTTCGTATTTTTCTATCGCTGAATCAGAAAAGACCTTATCCTACTTTAAATAAATATTTAATGTTAAGAAATCGGTTGCGCTAAGCGATACTCGGAAATATTGGTCCCATGAATATACGCTGGTGGTAACCCATCGTAAACTGTAGAAGATATTTTTTTGTTTTTCCGTGTTTTTTTTACTATGAACAGTTTTACTTCTACCGTTTCACACTCCCCTAGTCTGCATGAGTTTAAAACAAAATTAGACTACTTTTCAAGCGCATGCGGATGCTGATCTTACTGTCCCTACCTCATGAGTGCAAACATCACGAAACCGGTCGTGGGGTGTGTGTGACGGAAAAGCATATAAATGAATATTTTGTTTAAACTAGTTTTAATTTTATTTTTCGTTTACCGACTACTTATATACTGTTCTAATCTATATAACATTTATTTCATGGAATCGGTCGTTAAGACAAAGTGCGTACATAACCGACTCAATTGAAAGGGCAACGCCAGGCGTTAAAAACAACAAAATCACTCTGTGCAAAATTTATGAATGTTATGTCTGTACGTGCAGCTGGCCCAGTTGTTGGTTGGAGAATGAACCAGAATCTTACTTGAACTCGTCAATCGCCCGAAAGAACGAACGAATATCACAATGTTTGCACAGTGAAGGCTGATCGCATTTTTCACTCGGGATCGATATTTATTGATGCACGATCGATAATGCATTCGTTGACTTCACTGTGATTTGGGAATTATAATAATAGGTGATGGGATGGTGGGAATTTCAAAACAATAGCAGCATAAGGAAAATTGATCCAATAGAAAACCTCAACAAATAATGATGTTCCAATCACAGGTGAAAAACCTATAGATACACAAAGTATTTATGAATTACACTGTCTCACAATTCTAAGAACTCTAAACACAACTTAACATTATACAAAAAAGAACCCCTATATATCAAGATATATTTACATCAATATACACCACAGTTCAACAGCACACACACATTACAACACACAGCGACTGAGCCATCAGACACATCCGTAAACTACCAAAACCATGTCGCAGACACATCATCAATGTTTTCAATGCAACTACTCACTACCACCTATTGACGCTGGCAAGAGTGTACAGAAATATTCAACGACTAGATGCTACCGTAAAGAATATACTCTTTAAAGAGCAGAATGGAAATCGCAATATTAATCCTACAAATAATAAAAACAGGCACAAATGTGGAAGATTGACTTGCATATAATCTATCAATATCATGTCACTCGAATGGATCCATGCCGGGTGTCAGTCTTTTAACCCTGACTGTATTTCAACGAACAAGCTGAAAAATGGTCGATAAATTTAAACACAGAACCAGCAAATTGAAGATGGAGAGGGAGCGTCAATCAAGCCTTGCATTTAGAGAGACATATCGATCTACCCTGAATGAAGCAACAATTTAGTTGATGTCTAAAGAAAGTTTTCATTGAACTCAGAACTCGGAACGCAGAATCGATAATGGTAGAAAAAGCAGTAAGCTTGACAATAACCATAGGATGACATGTAAAATTACAAAATCTTTCAAAAATCAATATGGACTGTCACATAGCGCATGGTTCGGCATATACTCATCCAGCTTAGAAGCGAAAACCTCAACGGATTCCGAGCGTGTGATTTCTTCTGGCAAAAAGTTCCAAGTGAAGCAAATTCATACCGAGAAAAAATTACGACGAATATCCAATCGAGAATGCGGAATGCTCAAAACCTTTGAATGTGTTCGTGTTCGAGTAAGGCCATTGGGCTTTAGCAAGTGTTTAAGGGGATGGTTTACAGAATGCAGGATGTTGAATGTCAACATAAGGTCACTACGTATCCGTCGTTTGGTAAAATGTTGTAGGTTCAGTTTTAACATTCGCTCTGTGAAATCAAATTTCTGTACCGGAAGACCAACTTTGTAGCACGATGATAAATCCTGTCGTGTAGTTCGATATCCATCTTCAGCCATGGTACCCAGGCTTGGATGCAATATTCCATAACAGGACGTATATACGTGTTAATTACCCGGGGTAGGGTTTCGGGCGTAAACATCAAGAATATTCTTTTGAAAAGACTAAAGATACAGCAAGCTTTATTGTACACCATCCGGCAATGCTGTTCAGGCTTAAGATTAAACGAAACCCATATACCTATATCTTTTTCTGCGGTGGTCCAGACGAGATCTTGCGTGCCAAGCTGATACGTGTGGTGCAAAGATTTTTCAAGCCGCATCCTTTTTACATTTGGCAGGGTTAAATGTTAACACATTTGACGGGGACCAACGAAATAAGGTCCCGTTGTAATGACATACAGTCATTAACAGACCTGACACGTTTCCATATTTTAATATAATCGGCAAACAGTATCAAGTTACATCCAATATCGTCTACTATATCGTTCATGTA